>JAODPA010029329.1:0-12556 GCA_025585075.1 Nepenthes mirabilis
ATTATCAAAATTAATGTGTCTTAAAAATTTAAATTGTCATATAAATTAGAAAGTCGACTGTTTCACTTGGATATTCGAAAGTAAATGGGCCTGATCTTCATAACTATAAATTTGAATTCTATACATCATGACAAAATAAATTATATGTAAAAGGTATACGAAATTTACTCTTCGATATATCCTCTGACACTCAAATTAATAATCTTTCTAACAGATATAAAAAAATATTTAGAAAGAAAATATAGAGAATGAAAGATAAAGAGGATGAGTATTTGTTTAGGGACTATACTATTTTTATATACTCGTTTGATTGAGTAATTTTTTTATATCTTTATTTTTTTCGTCCCATTTTTTGAGGGAAATAAAATCTATTGAAGTGGCTCATGTTTCCTTAATTTTGGATAACCTCTCACTTACTTCTCTCTTGGATGGTAACCACCCCAATATATTTTGATAGAAAATGCTTATATATATGTGATACTTGATTTTGGGTCCCTAAGTCCAATATTCAGAATATATACCATCACTAAAAGGTATTATGGTTTGAAAGGCTCAAACAAGTAAAAGTTATTTGATTTATAAACAGAAGTATAGTTTGGCTAATCAGTACTTGAGATCAATGTATGTGTATTACGCCGCTTCAAATTAATGATGAGAGGTATTGCCAACAGTGTGTAATTACCATCTCTATTTAATGATGGCACCATCTGGTTTATAGGTTCAATATTATTTCAACCACTCATTATGATCATTTAATATTTAAATGTTCAGATTCTATTTTTTTGGTTCAAGTGTTGTCCTTTAATAGATTTTGTAATATCTTCTATTAAGTCGTCGGCATTTAGGTTTCTCATTAAATTAAGTATTGGGCTGTTTATCCAACTGAGCAATGAACCAGCATGTTTTTTACCATACCTATAACTAGCTCCATGCTGGGTTTTGAATTCAAACCTTCTAATATGCCGTCGATAGGATGCCAGCTACAACTTTTTCAATGCGTACCCATTTTTTAGATATTTAGTTGATTTAGAATCTTATTTGGCAAGATTTATTCATTGCCATCAATTATAGTGATTTGATATCTTCTTGGGTTAAATGCATAATGAGCCCTCCTTTCGACTATAAATTGAGGAGCTCTCTTTATCTTACTTGATAATATATCTATTTGAATCATTATGGTGTCTTCACTGTCACGAGTAGCACTTACTGGAATCAGTGGATATATCTCTCCAAATTTTAAAGTCAGGGTTCGTGAAAATGTTTGAAGACTATTTTTGTTACTCTCTTTTATATGAAAAATTATATTGATTTTTCTCATTTACATCATTATCAAAGCCAAGCCTTCATTATTGTAACAAGATCCTCGACTTCATGTTTACGTTTGAGATTACCCGAGTGACTAAAGTAGGCTCATCAGGTGATAAATTAACAAAAATTGGGACCTCTTACTCAGCTATAAATGGAGTATCGATTGGTTTATTCGATTCTCTAGCACTAGGGTTATTTATTCTTACAATAGTAGATAATGAAGCTTCACAATGCACAGTAAACTCGGGTGGCTCTTTAAAAATTAGGCGACCTAGTGAAGAATGAAAAGAAGCCGCCTTCTGAGATGACTCACCGACTTCCAACATAGTCATATCATCACAGGCCTTGTCGATTGCCCTGTCATGGTCACTTGAGGAAGATGAGAGGGGATTCACCATTCCGATTGCCTTTTAAGAAGAATCCCAAATAAAAAGTTCTCTCAATTTTCTCTTCGGCAGGTAGAGAGGTATATCGCAACATCCCCCCTGCAACTCTCATTTTTTAGTTGACTTCAGCAAGCACTTGGTGAATCAAAAAATTATTTGTTCTCCAGAGCAAAATGATGTTTTCCTTGATCATCTTCAATAAGGACCGAGCCATGAAAGTCTTATTATCTGAGACATCTCCGAAATAAGCAAGATTGACCAACTTCTATTCGTTGGAGAGGATCCAGTTGAAAAGAAAAGCAATATAAAAGTATTAGTATCAAGAATTTGGATTGTTGTACGAATTAGGATATCCGAATGCAAACTAGTTTGGTTTTTGTAGTTATGAATATGAATTTTATGTATCATAACAAAATAAATATGCAGTAAAATGTATACGAAACTTGTTCCCTAATATATCATTCAACACTTAAATCATTAATATTTATAATAGATATAAAAATATGTTGGGAAAGAAAATATAGATAGGGAAAGAGGATGGAGATAAGTATTTATTTGGATGGCTATTCTCGTTTTGTTTACTCGTCTGATTGAGTAGTATTTTTTTTCTATTTATTTTTCTCATCCCTTTCTTCGGGGAAGATGTTTGATTTATAAATAAAGGTACCGTTTGAATAATTGACACCTAAAATTGATACGTGTGTATGACGCCATTTCAGATAAATTGTGAAAGTTATTACCGGTAGTGTGTAACAGCCGTCTCTATTTAATGATGAAACCACCTCGTTTCTAGGTTTAGTATCGTTTCGGCCACTCATGATAATCTTTTAATGTCTTGAAGTTCAAACTTTGCCTTTTTGGTTCAAACATTTGAGTATTAACGTACGATAGATTCTGTAGTATTTTTTATTGAGCAATTGATATTTGAGCCTCTTATTTAACTGAGTATCGGGCGGGCCCATTTTCGTCCATACCTATCAAAAATATTTTGAAAACAATTAAAAACTATACTTAGAGCAACACCTACTTATCAATTTCTCAATTCGATTAGTATATCACGTAATCAAGTTAATCTAATTTTTAATCCAAATTATTGGGTCAAATGAAGGTGAGGAGATTTCTTCTTCGCAGAAAAATTCGCGCAGTCTATTTTGATTCTTCACGTCGTGTAGTTGCAGTCGACGGACAAGAAAAGAAGTTGTCGTTACAGACCACATAGGGAAGAAGCGATCCGGCTGTGTGCGAAGAGTACCAGGGCTTCTACGCCTGCCTCCCATCTTCCATCTTTCTCTGCGTCTCTAAGCTCTCCGTCTAGCATCTGCTGCGTTTTCGTCACAAAAAAAAAAAAAAATTGCACAATTTCTGTCATCGAAACGCCGCTTAATGGCGTTGATGGCTCCGTCGATGTGGAACGGCGAGAGGGCCGTCGTTATCCTCTTCCTAGGGCTCATTCTCTTCTCCGCACCATACTCTCTCCTCCTAGAGAGTATCGCTTTATTTATCATCGCTTTAGCCGCCCTATTTGTTGAGATCTCTGCTGAATCTTCTGATGCCCTCGGCGCCCTCAAAGTCAGGTAAGCTCGTTTAATTTACATTAGTTTTACTGAATTATGGTCTTTTTCAGGAGTTTCTGTCGGTATTAGTTTCAATTATAAAGGGAAGTTTTGGAACTTTGCAATCTGTTATATTTCGAGGTCATGTGAAGGATTTAGATATTTCTTTTATTTTTTTGGGCGGCGGGGGGATCAAATTAGGTTGCTTTTCTTTGTGGTTCTTTTGAATTTATTTTGATAGAGGTGAAATTTCGGCAAGTAGGAGGTTATTTTTCCTCTATTGTTCTTTTAACATGATTGGGCTTTTGGATTATCTAAATGTCTACCATTTTTTCCTTTTCGTCTAACATTTAGGCCAGGTGCCTCGTCCGGCATATTGCTAGGGTCTGTTACACTACCTGCTGTTATGTTCTCGAAGTTGACACAATTGTCAAGAGCATTGTTATTAGGGGAAGTTGAACTGGAAGGTAAATTCTTCATTGGTATGTTTATGTTTCACTGTGATATTACGGTGGGAAAATCAATTAAGGTTGCAATTTCCTCAGAGTAGCTAATTGGCCACCTGTAATGATTTATAAAAAGAATGGTGAGAAGCTTATCAGCTATTGCAATTAGAATCAAATTTGTAGTATAAGTAACTTACCCTAAGTTAAAGAAAAAGCAGCCCCCAAACTATTGAAATGATCTCAATTGAGGAACTCTTCCACTCTTCCATGCACATGGTTATCATCCACTATTATAGCTGAGACTGAGACCCTATTTCCTATTACAGGTGATGATTGAACTTGTGACAAACTATTAATGTGCATTGCTCCTTTATACCTCAGGTTGCAAAAATATTTAAGACCACAATCAATTAAGAATTTGTATTCCTCATCGAGAAACTCTCCCATCAACATGGTTCTTCAAAATGTTATCTAATAATAGTATGACATGACAATTTGCCCATAATATTGAAATAAAATCAGATTTTGTTGGTATCATGTACATTGGGTTTGTAGGGTCCTAATTGCTTTGTCTTTAAGTTGTTATAAGTGGACACTGAGAAAATGATATTTAGACCCACAAACACCCAGAGAGGGTAAATAGGTGTTTCTTCACGGAAGTATTAAATAAAAAATCGTTACTTTAATACACGTACAGAAATTACGTATGTAGATGTTTAGATATAAACTATCACCATTCACATGTATATAATGAAAAGTAAAATGCGTAAAAGAAAGAACGCAATATTTGATAACAAAGGGAAACTCTTAAAGAACTTATTCACTGTGAAAATCCTCCTGTTTCTAGTCACTAACTGAAAATGTATCATATGAGAAAAGTCAACTTACAAATTGACGAAAATATATGCTAGACCTTCTAGCTGGCTAACCCCGAGCATGCGACTCTGTAAGGCCCTGGTCAAATTTGTGGCTGCCCAAACACCTTTTAGTCTCTCCTAGTGAATCTCTGATTGATCGAAATCTTCTAGCCAAACCACGCCTCGAATCTACATGTGTCATACATTGGAACTCTGTAGTTTGTATGCAATCAAATGTAAGGTATAGAATTAAAATAGGTGGGAGATCTAAAAATATCAATGCTCACTTCTCAAATAACAAGAATGTTCTCTCGAGAAATAAGCGATTCTCTTAATCTCACTATTGTACATTTAGTCACTTTGAAGAAGTCTAGCTCTTACTTCAATTCAGATCTTGTGCACCTTTTTCAAATGGAGGGAAGTTTGGTCTATTAAAAACTTGGAAAAAACTTCCAATTAAAGTAATTTTAAGTAGAAGAAAGTGGGTATAAACTGTATTTTGCTTGAGAGGCCATTTTGTGGTTCGCCTCTTGTAGTCCACAAGTGGAGCAACTATTCAGTGGTTAGCTTGTGGCTTGCCTCCGAAAAGTTCACTATATATAGGCCATTTAAGCGGCTAGCTTATGGTATGCCTATGGTAATTTCATCACATTGCCCGCTTAAGCAACTAGTTCGCTATATGTCCTTGGAAATTTCATCACAATGGCTACTTAAGTGGCTAACTCATAGCTAGCTTTAGGATCAATTTAGCTTAACCTAAGTTAGCATCTATTTAGTATTAGGATATAAAATAGGTTAAACGGTTTTAAAACCCTTTTTAAACATAAAATACATAATAAAATACTATGGTAGACTCAATGTACAAGTCAATATCATGAAATTTATCAACACTAAAGACCTACCTAACAGACACAAACCTCATATTAGTCTTCACTAGTAGAATACAGTGGTTGGAAAATCTAAATATAGGGGAAAAAATATGCATATTAAATCCTCCAATTTTTAGGGCGAAGAGCATTATCTTATATGTATATAACAGAGAAGCATTATTTTATGGAGTTATTTTTTGAAATTGCTTTTGTTTTTCTTATTGTTTCCTCTTGGCAATCTCCTAAGATATTTTTTATTTTTATTTGGATTACTTCTTATATCCTTGATTGTATGTTTGGAATGCCCTAAAAGGCTGTTTACTGGCAGGATTCGAAAATCAGAGGATTGTATGCTGGACCACATCTGTTAGCTGCTTCAGTGTGATTGTATTCCTTTTTCTCGTACTTCAACATTCACGCCACAGCAGTTGCTCATTTTCACATAGTTCTTGGGCTGTGAAGTTTGTGTTCATCAGTATCATGCTATGTGCAATGGTTTATTTATTGGTTCTTTCTCCATATTCTAGCAATGGTGAGTTTGTTGTCATGCATGCATTGTATAATTTCACCCTGTGCTTTAATGATGTGGAATAACCAACCATATCTTAGGTTTTTTTCTACAGCTGTGAAAAGATAGCTGTATGACTTTTAGCAGTTATTTTCATGTTGAAGGCCCTCTTTCATTGCTGAAGTTGCTGTGGATGCTTGGCCACGGAGTAGCAACAGTGGAGTTAATTCAGCAGATTTTTCATACTTTTCCATCATGTGCTTCCATTGGTATATGCCACACCAATTATTTACTGAATATTTCTTTGTTTGTCGTAAGATATGTTTCCTATCGCCCACGAATCCTGTAACACATTGCACATGTTACATATTATGCACAGTGATTTGTAGCCTGAGATATGCTTCGGCAGCAAAAAATTAATGTGTCCGTATATGAAAAAATGATAAAGGATCTTTTAATTGGGGAATGAGAGGTGTAATCTGTGTCATTCATAAGTCTTGATAACAAGAGGCACTAAAAAAGCCTCGGTTAACCCTTGAATGCAATAGCATAGTATATAATTTACTCATTTTGACTTTGAGATGTTGGTGGTTGCTAATTTGCTGACTTCTTGGATGTAATTGTTATTGATCATTGTCTTAAAGGTGGCAAGTTGAAATATTTTGTTATTTCATCAGTTTTCCTTCTTTTAGGAGAGGCACTTTTGGTTACTGCTGGTCTTGTCATATATTCTGGAGACATGCTTAGATCTACAATTTTCAAGGTTTCTTCTGCACTGAACATCTATTAATTTTTCAAGAACCACATAGCTATTAACCCAAGGGCAATGCCCTTCTTTGACCAGATTCATGAACTCTGGGTATCATCAGAAGTTGATGCAAAATACACAGTTAAAAGAAGTGAGATAGGCACCATTATTCAGGTTACTTTTCATCCCACTTGCCTTTTCCCCTTCAGTCAACTGTTGTTTGGTGGTATTGCTAAAAGTAATGTAGCATCATGGTGGAAGTTTCTTTTATGCAGGGCATGGTGCTTGGTCTCCTTCTCTTTCCTTTGATTTTCAAATTTGCTCTCAAAATTGGGGATTGCTTCAGAAGTTCAAGCTATTCTTCTGCTAGGGCATGCAATGATATTGGGAGATCTATCATTTTCTTTGGTTCTCTTGCATTTACTTTGATTGTGATCATTCCATTCTGGGTGCAGTTTGTTCAGGATTTTCAAGTGCATCCTTTGTTGTGGTATGACATCAATCATAATTTGCTTCTTAATTCAACCAGTCCCCATTGTGATATTGAGCTGCATTTTTTTCCTTACAATTTTATTACCAGTGCGACCATATGCTGTGACTGGTATTTGTTGGTGGTTTCTGTTTTATGATTCAGTGTAAGATTTTACATAAATTCCATTGATATTTCTTGGCATGGTTTACTGTAACGTGTTATTGTTTTAAATACACCATGTGCTGGCTCTCTTTGTTGTCTTAGTTACCTGTTTGCTACCGCAAGAGTCTCCTTGGTGCAAGAAAGGCTGTCATGTGCGAACAATCATCTTTTGTCTAGTAGGTTATTTGGGATGTGAATTTACTGCGTGTGTGTGCTGGAATTGTTTCTGATGATGTGGAAATAAATTTTACTAGTGTCATTTAACTGTCAGAAATATAAATTGTGAAGCTCTCCGTGCATGTCATGGCTTTTATACTGTTTTTACTCTGTATTGGTTAGATTTTACTCTGTAATTGTCGGAAATATAGATTTACATCTTTCATAAATGGTGTTTCTGTTCACTCATGTTCTGTGCTTCTCGCAAGGCTCAAACATGCTTTTCAGGTTTATAGACAACAACTGTGAAAGTAGACACACGATGACATTTGTGTTGCATGCATTCGACTTTTACGGAATTTATGTAGGTTGCGATTTTGTTGTTGATTATTTTGGTGTCACTTATTTTTAAATTTCATCGAGGGTGAGCCTTGCCCTTGACACAATGGTCAGATTTGCTCCATTGCGGCTTGAGGTCGTATGTTTAAATTATGGAAACTACCTCTTCCTACTTTTGTAGGGCAAAATTACATACATTTGACCATTTGCAAACATAGAAATGTAAGGTCCCATCCATTCGGCCACCTATTTCGATTTGAATTGATTGGATTACTACTTCACGGTTCTCTTATGTTTCATGGTTAACATTACTACCGTAGCATAATGGATTTCGGCCTTAAGTTGGTGTTGTTCATGTATTTTATATTATTTATCTGTTTAAAACTGAGAAAATATACAGATAACAATTTAACCACAGATTAATATGAATTAAAAAATTTATCTGTGAATTCTAGCCCAACTGTTTAGCGGTTATGTTTATTGGTATTAGTACCCAGAAAAGACTTCTGATATTATGTGGACTAGTTCAATCTTCGGTCTCAACTTGACCACCCACTTGTAGATGAGCTGTGTCTACTTTCTCTGACATAGAAAGCATTCTTGGAATTGGATGAAAAGAGACCTTACAAAGGCCTTTGATTTGCTGGAACATGCAGCAAAGAGTGCGAAAGGAGAACTTGTATTGGCTTCCATGTTCATTTCTGATTATCCTCCACAGGTCTAGTGTTTTCACTAGTACTATGTGCATGTCCTTAGGAGGCTGCCTGCTGCGTTTCATTTACTATGGTTTATTTTTTGTGCCTCTTTTCTTTTATCTTTACTTTTTAGTGTGCTGATATTGAGAAAAGGATTTTTTTTATTGAATGTGTCATAATTAATTACTCCTATTTTTGTTTATAAAGTTGAAGAAAAGAAAACTTTTGGGGCTGTCAGACCCACAGCCTGATTTGAGATTGTTCCAGTTATGATTGGTCCTGTCTTCCGTTTTTTCATTTCAGTTCAATGGCTATGGTATTTGCATGTGTTCACAACTGAGTGAAAATTGCCTCTTCTTCCGTGGATTCCACTTTTTTTTTTTATCAAATTCTTTTGACTTTTGGGCTTAAAATTTTACTTTCTGTTATATTTTTTTTAATAAGTTTGTGGATTCTTGTAATTCAGTTTGAAACAGGTCACCTCTCTCTCTTTTCGGCCCTTTTCGTTCCTTAAACAATAATTTATCTGTTCAAATTTTTTGTTCTCCTTACAATGATTGCAGATGCTGCTGTGTGTTAGATCTAGACAAATTGTGCTTAAGAATGCTTAAGAAGTTATTTAGTGTTCTACTTTTCAAAACACTGTAAAAAGGCCAGTAGAATTGTCCTTATCTGATTTGAAAGTAGCTGATGGTTTGAAGGCTTATGTTAGGCAGTTTTGTATCAGTTTTGGTGCTTTCTCAGTACATGTAAAAAAAAACGATGACACAGTGTACAAGGTTCATGTATTATGGGATTTCAGGAGGGTCATATGTAACCAGCCTTGCTTCTCGATTGCATAGATTCCCTGTAACGCGTATAGATAAAATAAATCTTATTTTACTGCTGATTAGGCCTGTTGAATTCTGGGTAGATGTAACTTCACCTCTTTCTTGACAGGGTGCTTATATTTACCTTCTCTGAACCGCTAAAAAGGCTGTCATTGTGCATCTATTGGATTGGTGTGATTTTGGTGTCAGTTCGTAGGTTTTACTACATTTCAAAGAAAAGTAAAATAGAGAGAATCCTGCTCCGGAAGTACTATCATTTGATGGCTGTTTCGATGTTTGTGCCTGCTCTTATCCTTCAGGTGAGATTATCTTCTTGGAATTTTCAGCGGATTTTTATGTTTTTCATGGCCTATACATTTATTTGAAGGAATTTTTTTCCCCACTTTACAGCCCGACTTTCTCAATCTTGCATTTGGTGCTGCTTTGGCAGTTTTCTTGCTACTAGAAATTATCCGGGTATGTTTATCGAATTGCGCACTTCCATTTTCATGTAATTGTATGTGATATTAGGTCTTGGATGGTGGTTTGCAATATATGAACTTGTTACCAACTTGAAAATATGTACAACCATTTTGGAGAGGAGGGGGGGCATGTACCTCAATACAGCTAGAACCTAGGCATACCATCCAAGCCAAAGAGGAAAAAGATTTAGGTGACTTACATAACAGGAAAATGAATTGATGATAATGGAAACAGAGAAGTAGGAACCCTTGTACTAACTATAAACATATTATGTATGTTATCAGCCCCTAACACAATTTATTGTCTCTTCTTTTGCGGCCGAACATCCTCATGTTTCTTCCCTGCCAGAGGCATATACAACTGCTGTTGGATCTGTTCTCAGCTTAACTGCCATTGTATTAGTTGTTTTTGTCCAACTGCCCTCTTCCTGCTGGGCTTTACAGATTTTGTAACCCTTGAATTCGTCAATATTTGCTTCCATGTAATACTTTGAAAGGACTATAAATAAAGAGATGGGTGATGGTTTCAATTGCTGCATGGCAAGAACTGCAATTCACATCAACATCAATCTTAAGGCATCATTTATTCGCGTTTTTTTTTTTGGTTGTGTTTCATTTTTTTCTATTGATTTTTTGTAGGCATTATTTGTTTCTTTACTTTCAAAGCAGAAAAGACATACAATGCATTGACAAAACGAAAAGGTTGAATAATTGGTAAATGGTGTAATTCTACAAGATGTTGGAGAAAATATCCTAACTTTTAAATGTTGACGTCAGGAAGGTTGAGTCAGATTCAATCTTCACCTTGCCCTAATGGGGGTGGCTTGAGACATTATTAACCTGGGCTGCTAGGGATGGATGCAAGCATTTTTAATCACGTCTTTGGAAGCTCTCATATCATTAGTTTAGTTTGAAACTTTCTTTGTTTTGACTGCATAACCATAAAAGTATTTGCAGGTATGGAGAATATGGCCTTTGGGGGAGTTCATTCATCAGTTTATGAGTGCTTTTACTGACCATCGTGATTCTGATATTCTAATTGTGAGGTGTGGCTTTCTTTTTAGTTTCTTTGTTTTTCTTTTTCTTGGTAAAATAGACACGTTCTTTATTCTTATTTGCATCTGTTGCTAGAAAAACTATTGATTCCCTTTTTGTGTCACTTTTTCCTCCAGTCATTTTTCACTCTTACTGGGATGTGCACTGCCTATGTGGATGTCTTCTGGGTTTAATGATCGGCCACTTGCCCCTTTTGCTGGGATTTTGAGCCTTGGAATTGGAGATACAATGGTGAGTTCTGGTTCCAATGTTTAATTCTTTCTATGGGCAGAAACTTCCAGAGTTAAAAATGACCAGATTTTAGATCCTGGGAATTTATTTTGAGGTCGGAGTGAAATGCATCATTTTGTTTACAAGTCTTTTAAATTGAAGCATATGATATGACCTTATAGTCATTTTGCGACAATGTCGCGATATGTTTTCGTATCAGAAATATATCAGGATATATCGGCAGATATTTGATATATCTGCCCATATTGCAACTTCAAAATGTGGTCTTTTGACAGCTAGTGTTCCTATTTTTGGCATTTGACTGTGAAAGATATTCTCTTATGCATAGGCATCAGTGGTTGGTCATAAATATGGTGTCCTCAGGTGGAGCAAGAGTGGGAGTAAGTTGCTATGCATCACCTGTTCTTTTTGGTCTTGTTTTATTATAGAGCTGCTAAGATAATGCCAATATTTTCCTTTGCTAGAGAAAACAATTGAAGGCACAGCAGCTGGTATAACATCTGTCCTTGCAGCTTGCTCTGTCCTCCTTCCACTCCTAGCATCGACTGGATATATACTTACTCAGGTATGGACCTGCACCTGCTTGTATGTGTGTGTGTGAGACTTTGAGTCTTTGCACTATGGTTTTGATGCTCTAGTCAAAACACGGAGAGAATCTCGCGGTATTGTAGTGACAAGGCTAGGTACATCTGCCCCTCACTAAAGCCTGCAATGCCGGAAGCCTCGTTTAAATAATAATGCTTTATAGTTAGGTTTGTCTTATTTGGGTAGGCATGCTAGTAAAAAAGAAAAGTTTAGTGTATAGAACTCTTGAGTAAGGGCCGGACAACTTTGAGTTTCATGATTAATAGACTGTTAATGTCGACTCAGTAGAATTTAATTTCTGCAGAATTGGTACTCTATTCTCTTAGCCGTGATCGTAAGTGGCTTGTTAGAGGCGTATACAGCTCAACTCGACAACGCCTTCATTCCCCTTGTCTTCTATTCTCTGCTGTGCATATAGCTGTGGAATCACGAGCCAGTCGAGTTAAGTATACCACAAACTCATCGTGCCTATACAAGCACTCAAGTATTATCTCCTTCGCCCTTACATCGTGCATGGAGCACCATTTCTATCAGCTTAAAGGTGGGGCCTGTCACCCCAAATGACAAAAAGAGAAGAAAAATTGGGGCTCTTGGATTAGTGGTAGATTGTTACATTGCCTCCCTCACCCCGAACGACACAAAAAAGAGAAGAAAACATATATATATATATACCCGCTTCTGCATTTATTTTGCCATTGTGGTATGTAATTATATAAGAGGGAGGGATATCTTTTTGTAAGATTTAGATTTTTCTTTTACATTGAAGTAATAAAATTTTTCAGTTGCCATAATGTGAAGAGATGGTGAAAACTCCACAAATTCACCATAATGTGAAGGGTGGTTTGGACAAATTATTATTATTATTATTTGTAGTGGAGGGCAGAATGCTCTGAA
>JAODPA010029340.1:0-12556 GCA_025585075.1 Nepenthes mirabilis
ATTATTATTATTATTATTATTATTATATGTATAAGTCATCGATTGTACAGCATGATTCCTTAATGAATAAAAGAAGATTTTTTCAAAGGTGGCGATGATTTCTTTATTTTCGTACGGCCCAACTTTCCTGCAATTGTTGGCCGGTTGAGCATGTTCACTATTGTAGCTGGGCCTTTTGTGAGGGTTAGAGCCGTTGTCCACGCACGACGGATCGAGCCCTAGCCCCCTCAACCATCATAGACTAATGGTGGGCTACACGAGGATGCAATGTGACATCTGTCGTAATGATGCTTCCAGGCAGATTTGCTAGGGTGAGGACACGCATCATTTGTCATCATAGCGATGCGACCTTTCAGCTTTGATACAATGTCGTTTCCAGCAATGGCTCCGCTTATTTAAGCATGGTGTCTCCTAATATTCTTTTCATCATTTGGCCTCCACAGACATCTCCGCTTTTACTATTTTCTTTCTGAATGGCTGATCGAGATGTTCTCAACATTCTGACTTTCCTCGCCCTGGCACGGGGAGCCTTGTCTTCCTCTTCCCTTGAGCCTTCAACCAAGGAGGGAAGTGGTGACGGGCAAATAGTTAGGGAAAATGACGGAGAGGACTCAGTGAATGGGGCCGCTGCCAAGGAAGGACACCATCTAGGCACTCCATTGCTCGAGCCCTCGATGCCTTGAGGGCGCCTCCAGGCCTCAAATCCATTGGGTCTTCTCATTAGGTACGCCCGCCTTGCTAAGAGGCAATACGGATGCTTTGTTAATGTTATTTTTGGCTGACCCCTTTTTTCCATTTGACAGCCTTAGAGGGTGCCTTACTGGTTGAAGGAGTCATTGCTCTCACAGGGAGACATGATTGCTCAATTGTTGCATGTGCAAACTGACCGTGTCACCGAAGAGATGGAGAACCAAGTTGATGCTGCTGTTGGGGACGCGTTGCAAAGTCAAACACATGCCAACTACCTCAACCAGGCCTTATCCAAGTCTAAGGCAAGATTATGGGAGCTCTCTAAAGCCCATTCCCAAGCTATGGATAGGATTGCATCACTTGATGGGGAGTTGAGGACCAGGCTTCATCCTGAGGAGGTGCCCCTGTCCTAAAGGAGCGGTTTCAGGAGGGCATCCATTTTAGTAGACAGATCGCCTCATTAGTGGCCCCTAACTTTTCTGGTGGTTTCTTGGATTCGAGAAATGTTGGTACTTCTCGCCGCTCGGACCTAATCGACTACCCGGTCAGAGAGGGTAGAGAGCTTGTGCCACATCCTCTGAGGGGTCCTCAATCATAGGATAGTCATCTGGGTAGGCTGTAGGCGTAAATAGTATATTGTATCTTTGAAGTCATCAGATGCCCTTAGATGTACATCCCGACTCTTTAATGAAGTAGCTAGACCGTTAATTATTCCTGCTGATGTTTCTATTGCGTGTTGGATTTCTTTATTCAATACTTTTATGCTCGTCAGCTAAACACTTCTGTTGTTGTTATCGAGGTGCCGTGAGGCCCAATGTTGGCTGCTCACTTCAACCGTGGGCCACCCGAGCCTTAGGCGAGGTCCAAGAGAGGTGGTCGTGGTGCTAGGAACACGGGTTGTCGGCTAAGCCTTGCAGCTATCATTTGCCGAGCTTTTGCTAACCTAGGCCAACACCCGCATGCCCTATCAGTACTCAGTCTCATTAGAGGACGTCGTAGCTTTCATATGTCGGGTCCTAGTCCACCGACCATTGTAAACTGATGGCGCTCATCCCTTCAAGAGGGAGTTTCCACACGCATGTTGAAAAGCCTCCTAAGATTTTGAATTTGCTCGCTCGTGGACCGCTTAGTGATTGGACCGAGGTTCAAATTCGACCGCATTTGGGCCACTTGATACGGAATCGATGTTAAAATCCAACTGCATGTGGGCCGCTTGGTACAGGGCAGAGGTTCAAATTTGACCATCCCTAGGTCTCTTGATTCGAGACCGAGATTTGGTAATAGGTGAATGAGAATCCACCCGACTTACAGAGGCTGTTTGAATTTTTACGGCATCACACAAGTATTCATATGAACAAACAAATAGGAATGACAAAGACAAGCAAGCAAATAAGCCATTTCATTAAACATGATATAATGTTACAAGCATTCTCAATAATATGTGCTAGGTCTACCTAGGTTCAGTAAAACCCTTACTGGTAATACTTCTTTAGATGGACGACATTTCACATCCTTGGAATCAATTTACTGTTCTAGGCTCAAAACTTATATGCCCCGTTACGCAGAACGGACAAAATGAGAAATGGGCCCTCCCAAATGGGGAAAGCTTGTTCCTATTGGTGATCTTGCTTGTAGCCACTATGCTCTGTAGGATTAGATCTGCCACCTTGAACTGTCAAACCTTCACCCTCTTGTTGTTGTACCGGGAAATTCACTACTGTTGGTAAGCCACTGTGTGCATCTTGGCCTTGTCCCGTGCCTCTTCGAGCAGGTCAAGGTGCTACCTAAGCCATTGGGAATTACTGAGCGAGTCGAGGCCTTCTACCCGGAGGCTGGGCAGCCCGATCTCAATTGGGATGATGGCCTTAGTCTCGGAACATAAGCTGAAAGGTGTCTCACGTGTTGATTCCTTTGACATTGTCCGATATGACCATAAGACCGAGAACAGCTCATCCGCCCAGAAGCCCCCGGTGTCTTCCAACTTGGTCTTTAGCCCATGTAGTACGATTCGGTTGGTAATCTCCATCTGTCCATTTGCTTTTGGATAGGTTACCGACGTGCGGACCAACCAAATGTCCAAATTGGTGTGGTACTTGGTAATTGGGTTCCGTGATTGATCATGATGACCTTGAGAATCCCAAACTTGCAAATGACATTCTGTTGAATGAACTTTGTAGCATTTTGCTCAATAATTTGGGCTAGTGGGGAGGCTTTGACTGATTTTATAAAATAGTCGATACCTACCACGATGAATTTTCTTTCCCCAGACCTGATGGGAAAGGGGTCGAGAATGTCGAGCCCCCATTAGGCGAATGGCCAGAGAGCCTGAAAGGTCCTCAACGCCGTGGGTGGCTAATGGGACACGTTGCCATGAATCTGGCAGTTTTTGCACTTTTTCACAAAGTCCATGGCATCTCGCTTCATCGTCGGCCAATAGTAACCTTGACGCATTATCTTGAAGGTGAGGTTCTTGCCTCCGATAAGCGACTCGTAGATACCAAGGTGCATTTTGCTTAACTCGTGTTCGGCCTTTTTCGATGTTAAACACGGTAATTAAGGTGTGGAGTACCCTCGGTGGTATAACCTTCCGTCTTCGATAGTATACTAGCCGGCCGTCTGCCTTATGCGTTTGGCATTGTCCGGGTTTCCTAGTAGGGAACCATCCATGAAATACCTCCAGTAGGGCAACATCTAGCTCTCATCGTTGGAGAACTGCATAACCTCTGGCTTTTCTATGTTGGGAGAGGTTAGAATCTCCTGTATATCTTTAGAATACTATGTTGGGTGCTCGGTCGCCGTTGCCATTACAAGCTAGTCGGCCTTCTAATTTTCTACCCTCGGGATGTGCACCATCTCAACCTTGTCAAATTTTATGATCACATTCCTTACTTTAGTGAGGTATTTGGCGAGCAATGGGTTGGACACCTCAAAACTTCTGCCGATTTAGTTGACAATCAACTCTGAGTCACCATAGACGGTTACGTGCCTTGCTTAACATTCCTTGGCAAACCACAACCTGACGAACAGGGCCTCGTACTCGGCCACATTGTTGGTAGTTGGGAACCCAAGTTTTGAGTATATCACTTCTAGTCCTTTGCGTATCTTTAAGATCAATCCAGCCCCGCTGCTGGACTGGGTCAATTAGCTATCCACGTGGAGTCTAACCTAGCACGTCAGTCAGGCGATCGGCTTCACCAATATGATCGGTGCACAAAAACGGCGTCATGGTCATGACAATAAAGTCGGCTAAGGCCTTCCCTTTGACGGCTGACCTTAGCCTGAAACTCTATATCAAACTCTCCCAATTTGATGGTCCGCTTAATTAGTCATCCTGACACATCAGGTTTTTATAGGAATTTCTTCAATGGCTGGTTAAACAGGATGATAACTTTGTGTGCTCGGAAGTAGGGCCATAATTTTTTGGCCAAATAGACGAGTTCCAGTTCGACCTTCTTGGCGACCTCCAACGTCTCAGCGACTACCAACATCTTGCTGACGTAGTAAATTGGCCATTGTACATTAAATTCCTATTAGATTAGAACGGAGCTCAGTGCCATCTCTGAAATCACCAAGTACAAGTACAGCTCTTTGCCCTATTTTGGAGATGTTAGGAGTGGGGGACTAGCCAGGTACTTCATTAGTTCGTCGAAGGAGTTCTGGCAGTCGACTATCAACTGGAAACCGTTCGTCTTAATTCTTCTCAAGGTTTTGAAGAAGGGAAGATACTTGCCTTCAAATTTATCAAGGAAACAGGAGAGCGCCGCAAGCCTCCCGGTTAACCCCTGGACGTCTTTTATGTTCCGTGATGGGGTCATATCCATGATAGCCTTTACTTTCTTGGGATTGGCTTCAATTTCTCGCCGTGAGACAATGAAGCCTAGGAATTTCCCTGACGATACCCCAAAAGACGCATTTGACCAGGTTCGATTTCATCGGATACGCCTGGAGTACCTTGAAGGTCTCACTGAGGTCCCGGACATGGTCGGTGGTAGTTTTACTCTTGACGAATATGTCGTCTATATACAACTCCATGTTCTGGCTGATCTGGGTTTCAATTATTTTATTCACGAGTCGTTGGTATGTGGCACCCATGTTTTTCAACTTGAATGGCATAACCTTATAGCATTACATCCCTTAGTCCGTCATAAATGAGTCCATAAAACTGAGCAGTTCATGCTCGGATGTGGTATCAATGAGTAGGTCGATCTTGGGCAATAGAAAACTATCTTTTAGGTAGCGTAATTTACATCGACAAAATCGACGCACATTCGTGACTTTCCGTTATTCTTTTTGACAATGATGACATTGAAGAGCCAATTTAGATATTGAACCTCTTTGATGAAACCGGTATTGAGAAATTTCTTCACCTCTTCTCGAATGGCAATAAGCTTTTCCACGAAATGGTTTCTCCATTTCTACCAGACGGATTTTGTAGTTCGGATCGAGACCCAACTTATGAACTATCATTTCGGTCAAAATTTTAGGCATGTTGGCCAGAGTCCATGTGAAAATATCGGAGTTCTGTTTGAGAAAGCTAATAAGCTGGTCTTGTAAGGATCCAGCAAGTAAGCTCCCTATTTGTACGCACTTCTCTAGATTTTTGAGATCCAAAGGGACGTTGTCAATTGGTTTGCCGGCTTGGGCCTACTATAGAGTTGCCTCATCTTTGTGATCCAGATCGTTCGTCGGCTTGTTCGAAGTGACTTGGGAGAGGTAGTAAGTCTAATCGATTACCTGGTTGCCTAGCACCTCTCCAATGCCGTGGGCCATAGAAAACTTCATCTTTAAGTGTGTGATCGATATTATGGCCCCAAAAGTAGTCAAGCATGGTTGGCCCATAATGGCGTTGTATATTGTAGGTAAGTAAACTATTAGGAATATTTGCAAGCGAGATGCAATCTTGGGGTACATCCCTAAGACAACTTCCAACTGGATCGTTCATTGGATCTAGTTGCCATCATTATCCAACCTATAGAGGGGGCCTTCGATAGGTCATAATTGACTCTTTTTTAACCCCAATTTAAAATAAGTATCCATATAAAGCAAATCGTGTGAATTTCTATTATCAATAAAGACTCATTTCAACTGGTAATCAACGATACCATCTGAACGAAAGCGGATATAATCAGAGGGTCAAATTAGGGAGTCATTACATATGGCATGTCTTCTATACTAAAACTAATGACATCGTCCCTATCTTCTACTCATGGTTTCTTCGAAGTGGTCTCGAGCTGGTCCATTAGGAGATCTGGCCAGGTTGCCATCATATTGACCATTTTGGCTGCAACTCAGCTTTTCGACTGATGTTGCTTGGTCCTCTCTTCGACTACCCTGCCAGGCCCTTGCTTTGGGTTCCGCAAAAACTTAGTTAGGTGTCCTCTTCGGATGAGTTCTTCAATTTCTTTCTGTAAGGTTCGATAGGACTCTATGTTGTGACCCATAGGTTGATGATAGTGAAATATTTCGTCTGATCTCTTCCCTATGTGTTCTTGACCTAGAGAATGTTAGTCTGGGAGTCATTTAGGGGAGTTAGGTTTGGTGTTCTGAATTCCATTTTGACCATTGGTTCCATCCTGGGCTACTTCCTCGAATCTTGAGTGCCAAAGCGGTCCCCATTTCCCTTTTTTCCTCCTGGTGGTCCCTGGTGAAGCGGGTCCCCATATCTCAGGCACTTAGCCTTATTAGCCTCTTCGGATACCATGTAAACTCGGATGATAGCATCAGCCTTGTGACATTTTTGGGAATCCCTGTGGGCCAAATATTTGAAGAACACGCCTGGCTCCAAAGTTGAGATGAAGGTGCTCAACTTTACCTCATCAATCAACTCGGATATTTAACGGGCTTACGTAGTGAATCAAGCCAGGAAACTCCTTGGGCTTTCATTAGGCCCTTGTTTGATGCGGGCGAGGTGCCAGAATTGTCTTTCCTCACTTCGGCTAAATGCAAACTGCGTTAGAAGCAATTAGCGAGCTCGTAGAACGTCCGTATTGAATTTGACGGTAGGCGATAGAACCAAATTCGGGTGCCCTCTTTTTGGGTCAGCGGAAAGCACAGGCATATAACTGCCTCACCCTGGCCCTAGAAGCCCAACAAGATACGAAAGTGATCCAAGTAATCCATCGGATCGGTGCTTCCATCATAAGGCTTTAGGATAGGCATCTTGAACTTTTGAGGGAGTGGTTGCGTTTGGATCTCCATTGTGATTGGCGATCGTCTCAAGTTTGTGGAGCATCCGACAGCAGCTCCTTTGAACGTGTGCTACTATATCTTTTCCACTCGCTCCTCTACTCGGGGGAGATTACGGCTCTTTTCGCATTGAAGTAGGACCTCAACTTTGGGTGATTTGGAGAGCAGCGTGAGGCCAACCGGCTATTGCCGACGGTCGGTTAGATGTTGCACAAGGCTCCTTCTCGGGCTGACAACCTCTGCTTGTCATGTGAGTTGCGAGGGATTTGCCACTCTGGGCTTTCAGCCGAGGTCTTGTGGCCAAGTTGGCCCTCCAAATGGGATTGAACTCCATCGCTCGAAGTCGTTCTAGCAACGAGGTCATCTAAGCATCCTGCCTTCTGGACTAGTCATTTCTTCCTTTGGATTTTGCCCCTTGATGCCAAAGTGCAGGTGGCAATGGAGGAGCCCCCAACTTGTGTTAGCATGCATAAAGTGCCTGGAGCATTTGCGATATGTTGTCTACCCGGTCGGCGAGCGCTTGCATGAAGGGCACCGATCTCTCCTCCACATGGCTACCCGTAGTGGGATTGTGACCATAGGGGATGACGTCCTTGGCTGGAGTGCTGGTATGTGCTCTAGTGTTAACCATGTCTATTTCTGTGTAGATGGTGGTTAGACCTTTTGTTCGCTTTCCCACAGACGGCGCCAATGATGCGTCTTGGATCAGATTTTGACAAATTAGGGTGCTGTTGGGTATTCCGGTAGAACTGACGTGGGTTCATGTTTCCATATTCCTTGACTTGGATTCTACATACCACAACGAAAAAATAAAAAGTCATAGAATTGACGGGACTCACTCTTTGGTATATCCTCCAACGTTCAAATTAGTAATCTTTCTTAAAATATAGAAAGATACAATGTATGAATTTATGAGAAGCGATGCAAGAAAGGGTGTTGCTTAAACTTAATGGGGAGGTTACGCTTGCAGAGAGCGGCTTTAGCGTCGTGGAGGCGAGAATTATGAAAAAATTCTTAGGGCTTGGCAGACAGCGAGAGAGCTCAGGTGTTCGAGGACTTGTTTGATTATGTCTGCGAGCATTGATGTGTGCATTCAAGAAAACATGCCTTTGGAGTCTCTCTCGAGGGCCTTTTTACAACCCTAGATAGCCTTATTTGGGTGACAAGGTTGGCTGCAAGTTGCACGGATTAGATTTGACCGGTCAATGTGAAAATTGTAGGTGCCATTTAAGGCAACCGTGATCAATTGAAGGGACTCCTTCCTTTCCTGGGGAGAACCTGCACGAAGCTAATGTTCGGATTTCCATCGCGGGAGATATGCTGAATTGGGAGCTTCCTTTCCTGAGGAAGATCCTAATCTGAGGCAATATTTAGGATCTTGATCGGTTAAGGCAGGTGATTTTCCATGTGGAACAATGGCGTCGTGGGCCGTCCAATTTGGGCCATAGTTGACCTAGGCCACATCCAGCTAGCTGGAGGATTGCTCTTGGTCAACAAAGGTATTGACCGTCATCTGGGCCAGTGGGCCATATTCCTTCTGGACTGACTGCCTTTTGGATCAGCCCATTTCTTCCATCCCCATTAGAACCATAATAATGTAATCACATATTTTAATTAATTTATTTATGAGGAATAAATTAGATTCCTGGTAATAAATTTATGCATAACTCAAATCATCAAATTTTTACCCAACTTTAAATTCCACACTTAAGAATAGTTATGATTTCAAATATTGAATTGGAATTTTAACTCTAGGTTTAAAAGTCATCAAATATATGTATAATTATCTTCTGACAATATCTCTAATAAAAATATCTATGATAATACCCTTTTATCTTTAAGAATTATTGTATAACTATAACTCCAAAAAAGGGCCTCCTAGATGTGCCCTTAAGTCTGGCTTGTACAAAGCTTTTGATTTGGTTAATTGAAAATTTTTTCTTTCTATTATTAAGAATATGAATTTTTCAGCTAAATTCATTAGTTGATTTTTGCCAATGCATTACCTTTCCTTCTTTCTCAATCTCGCTTAACGTTGAGTTTACAGGTTTTTTTCAAAGGTGCTAAAGATCTTCAATAAGGGAATCCCCTTTCTTATTATCTATTTGTCCTTGCCATAAAGTTCTCTATGGTATCATCCAACTCTTGTTGAAGGTAATAATAATTTCTAATTTCACTAAAAATATAACAGAATGAAAACTTCAGCGCTTATCTTTACTCATCTCCTTTTCTTTTCTACAATTAACCCATATTCAATCTTGCTCATTAAAAATTGCCTTTTTAAGCTTGGTATAATGTTAGGTTTTAAGAAAAATATATCTAAAGTGAGATTCTTATATGCTGGCATGACCTCGACCTTATTGAAAGGTTTTCCGATCTTATTTGTTGTCTCATTGGTTCCCTACCAATCGGATATCGTGGCATTCCTCTCATCTCTTCCAACCTCTTCACCTCTAATTGTAAACTCATGTGGATAAAATTACCCATCGTATAGTCTCTTTATGAGACCAGTAACTTTCTTTTAGAGATAGGTTCTAGCTCATTTCTTCTATCTAGTCTCCCCACATAATCTTTTGTGCGTCATTTTTTATTCTAACTAAATATGTTATTAACTTATTTGATAGTAAACTTAGAGACATCCATTAGCATCTCTTTGTTTTCTTATAATTTAATTTAACTAAAGACCAATAACTAAAGATGTTATTAACTTATTTGATAGTTATTCTAACTATGTGCGTCATTCCCACATAGTCTTCCCACAATATTTGTTTTCTTAACTCATTATAGAGTTTCTTTGCGGCATTCCTTCAACTTTTTGAGCCCCAAGAACTCGCTTTCTGATGCTCTTCAGAGCAATTGAGGCCAACCCATCATCACTTTTGTTTCTCCCTCGATAGCTGCCAGCAAGTTGGACTCCGACAATCGACTGGGCTTCTTGGTTATGATCTATTCATAGGAGCTGCCCAACCAGGATAACCCCAAGATCATTGCATTGAATTTGGTAACTGATATAGTATTCTTGAAGAGAAGGTAAGGGACAAGGAATGGGAAAGAACACGACGAAGGGAGAATGTTTAGGAATGACATGAAAATGGGGACGTAGCAAATCACCCAAATCAGGAGGTCCACCTTAGGGATAGCAAATCCTAAACAAATTTCATAGGAAGAAGTATTGTGTAATTAAGTTAATACCAAGAACTTGTGCAATAACATATCTCATAGAATAAAAAAAAAAAAGACAATATGTGCTTCGGTCCTTAAACATTCACAAATTACAAAATGGCTACAATTTTTTATTTATTATGAGGACCACAGTATTGTATCTGATAAAGAACTACTATTCGTGTTGTGATTCTGGCAAAGCCTACATTTTGCTTGGGACATAGCTCAAATTCAGTATAGTCGTACACCCTTCGATAGACAGCCAGTTTGAGAGGACAATTTAGATACTAGAGGATATTCTACAACTCTTGGTTCTAGACCTTTGATGCAGCTGAGACTTTACCTATCATTAGTTCAATTATCTTACAATAAAATCCACTAGGAGAGCATTGGGATGGCACCATATAAAGCACTCTACAAGGAAAATTGCATATCACCAGCTCACAAGGAAGATATTAGAGATCAAAGGATTATATACTTGACGAAGTGCAAGAGACTATGGACAAAATTAATGTGATTAGAGATCGACTTTGGGTTGCACATATCAAAGAGAAGAGCTATGCCGATCTGAGATATAAAGAATTGTAGTTCCAGATAGGCGTTACAGTATTCTTATAATTTTTGCCATATGCATTCTAGAGTTAAAGGAAAGCTTCAACTGTGCTATATAAGACCATTCAAGATCCTGGGGAATGTCAAAGAGGTAACATATAGATTGGCTGTATCACCCATTCTATCAGCTGTCAATAATGTGTTCCACATCTCCATGCTTTAGAATAGTGTTATTGACCCAATCCATGTGTTTGACTACACACCATTTCGTGTTAGTAAAGACAAATCTGTTAAAGAGTAGTTAGTTCGAAGCTAGACCATCCCAATGGTGATGGTTATGTGGCATCACCGATTAGAGATCAAGGCAATATGGGAGCTAGATGAGGCTATGAAAGAAAAGTATCAACATTTGTTCCATGTTTAAGGTATATATTTTGATTAAGAAATTTTTTAAGAGAGAGGATGGGAGGATTGTAACGTCCGGGTGTTTTGGACATGGGTCAAATAAACTCATAATCGGATAAGGTCATTAATTATGAAAATAATAATAAAGACAAAATTATAGAAGGCCAATAATTTATGAGCAATTATGTACAAACTTTATAAAGATTCTAAATAAGTTAAATTCACAAAAGTTTTGAAAGAACATTTTGATAATTTACATAATAGATAGTAGAAATATTTTTAATGATTTATTTTATTGATTACAATTCTTGTAAGTATTAAATGAGACATATATTTGAAATTAGAATTTGATGGATATACCGTAATTGGGTTGGCCCAACAGTCAAAGAATGCCCAAATAGCCTGTTGGACGGTCAACTCCAATGTTGGCCCAACAGGAGGTGAAGGCCTAAATCTTGAAAGGCCCAAACGCTCTCCCAATGGTCAACACCAACATTGATCGTCGAGACACAAGCAGGCGGCCAACTTGCGTACAGAACAGTCAACCCGAGCGTTGACCAGAATCATTGTAGCAACGGGTTGAAAATAAAATATCTTTTTACGGGTCTGGCCCACTTGAGCCCACAATCTAGCAGGCGATCAGCAACGGCTCTTTCAGCACCTTCCACGAATTCAACCAGCACCAAAAAAGGATATTGACAAAATTAATGCCCTTCCCATAAGGAAGGCGCCAGATTTTTTCAATCTCCTGCCAATTGGGGCTCTCCAATGATAGAATACATGGAATGAAGGTGAGTAATTTGGAAAGTCGCTAACTGCCAGAAAGAGAATGAATCTCCGCCAGTTTAGCAACTTGCGCCTCCCTGTAAAAGGAATGCCATCCAGAATAATGCACGGGATTACACCTTCCAACTAAGGAAGATCACCCTGTCATCCTTTAAGTAAACACTAGAATTCTCATTTAGGACACGCAAGTTTTTACTAACACAACGCCCACAACGATAACTGAGACTGACATTCAATTCCCTGCTCTCTACTGACACTCAAAAAACCAAAGGCATACAACGTGCTTCTGACTGCCTTTTACTGCCTCCCCACCATCCAAATTTAAGAAGACGGCTTTACCTCTCTTTCATCTGGATATCCACACACTCTTATACTCTCTCCTTTTCACTTCTCAATTCTAATAACCTTTTCAGATTTTGAAGGCTGTTTACTGACTTAAGTATCGGAATGATTTCAGTGGAACAACTTTCTACCGATATACTGACCTCCTATTTGTTTTAGTGGTGTACAGGATTCTAACTCAGTTAATAGAGTCGGAACCAAGACAAGCGGATCAATCTAAATCTGTTCGAAGTTTGGATCCAAGGACGCATCAAAATTAAAAAAATTTAATCGTTAAGACACTAAATTTTGCAAAACTCCACCTAAACCCGAGTTTCCACTGAAAAACATCAATTACCCCCTTAAAACCCTAATTCACCTTAGGTTGTCTGCCCCCCTTCCTCTTCATATGCATGTCAACCCCCTCACCCCCTTTTCCATAACTATGCAGCTT
>JAODPA010029351.1:0-12557 GCA_025585075.1 Nepenthes mirabilis
TACTGTTGCGTACTAGGAATACGGGTTATCTTGCAAATCAGGAACCACAAATCGGATCTTCTTGCTGGTCGATCTGACGCGGATCCGCCCTCCATAGCTTCAAATCTGAACTCTGCGCAACACAACTAAAAACGAGATATCAGAGGTCGGCGGGAATTGCTCCCACCATAAACTCTCCGACGCTCAAATCAGATGTCTTTTCAAGAATATAAAAAAAATCAATGGAGGATGCATGTGTGGTGGATTGAGCGTGAATACGTCTTATTGATAGACCGCTTAGAAGTGTGCCTCTGAAGGGATGTCCCTCCCCCCAAGATTGACTTTCTTTCTGAAGGTTTTTGACCGTTTTCCTTGTGGTTTTTTTCCTTTCCTTCTCTTTCTTCTCTTTTCTTTTGGGATGAGGATCTTTATATAATTGGAGGATGTCATTCTTATCCACAGCCAACCGCCAAAAATAACCGCCGGTTACACTTATCCGTAACCAACCGCCGAAGATAACTGCAATTGGATTGGATAAAGTGGTTTGAACGGTTTTCTAGGCTGGGTATATTGTACCCATCATTAGCCCCCATGCCGGGTGATTTGAAATTTTTAACTCCCGTTATGTTTCTGATAGGACGCTGTTTGTTTGACTTTGTCGACTTACCATATTTGGAAAATCTGATTTTCAAAATCTGGCTTCTTTTGAGCTGCTCGGTGATGTAACCGAGGTTTAGAATTCGACATCTTTTAGGCCGCTCGGAGATGTAACCGTGGTTTAGAATTCGACTTATTTTGGGCTGCTTGGTATTCAAATTAGATGGTGTGCCATGTTCTTGGAGTGATATGGACCATACTCTTGACTTTCATCCGTATTTAATGACTGAATAGATTCCTTGATCACCGTCATGTCTTGTCGCTAGCGGCCGCTTGGGCTACGAGATTATCAATCCAAGCTTGGTTTGTGAATGCTGGTCAGCCTCAATTACATGGGAGTTTAGGGGCAAAGCCCCCAGCGTAACATCTTGGGATCGGTACAAATTGAAGCAGTTGAAACTGCTAGAAGACAACTAATAAAAGCCGTTGTGTCGGTTTTGATCACTCATTATTGGATGTATTGCACGATATGTCCTCAAGATAATTCCGGAGTGATATGGAATCTGAAGTGAATGAAACCTTTGAAGTGATGAAATTCTGGAGTGATGTAGTTTTGGATTGAATTATCTTCCGGAGTAGATAAATTTCGGGTGTGAATAAATTTTTGGAGTGCTCAAGATTCTAGATTAACCAACTTCCAGATCGATAAAACTTCTGGTGGGATCAAATAAAACTTCATGTGGGATCATACTTTCGGAATTAATTTTTAACCGGTAGAGCTGCTATAACTCCTATTCTGAGCGTCGTAATTTATCTGTCTACGGACAGAGAGAAAAAGAGTCGGAATGCCTTTTGGGCATAGGTGTAGATATGGCTGGCAGAGAAATAAAATGCTGGTCCAACCTACTCCGGCTTTTGCACTGGAGTGTATTTGGGTTACTTCTGAAGTAATGGAACTCTACCTGAATGAATCTGAACCGGTTTTACAAGAAACAAAAATACCGGAGTGGAGATAGAAGCTAATTCTGAGCATGGACCAAATTCGAAGCCAGGTGGCACCCGAGTGGTTTGATCATTGGAATGGTTCAATCTGACCGGAGCGGCTGGTTATCTAAACCGGCAAAATGAATGTTGTATGCCAGACTGGATCATAGATATCAAATTAGCGAAATGGAGTGCTGAATCAAATTCTGGAATGAACTTCGAATCAGTAAAATATCCAAATGGTGTGTTGTATTGAATTTCGGAATGAACGTTGAACTGGCTTTCGATTCAGATCCTGATGCCGGTTTGGATTCCTGATTAGTCAAATCGGGTTGCCAAGCTAGGATGTTTCTGGCGACCTTTTAGATATTTGACCATCCAAACCGACAAAATGTACGTTAAACGCCGGAGTGACATATTCTGGCAAGAGTGCTCTCAAGCAGACTAGATGTGAGTTTCGGCGGTTCGTATCTGGCGCACCGAAGTGGACTTGGACCGGCTGTGTGAGAGAGAGTGTAGAGCCGGAGCGGATTCTGCCGCCAGAGAACATCTGGAGTGGAAATCAGGCAGAGTGCCTTTTGTGTGCCGGAGTGGGCTGTGACCGGCAATCGTGAGAGGAAATTCCGGAAGTAACCTGGTCAAACTGGTTGCAACTTAGTCAAACTGGCTGTTAGTTGGTTAAGCCGGCTGTCTGCAAGAGGAGTTGCCGGAGTGCTTCCGTGGGATTGACTTGGTCAAACCGGCTATTTGTGATAGGGAATTCCAAATTGCAGCTTGGGCCGGCTACTTGTGAGAGGTGTTGCCGGTTTGCAAGTTGTTCGAGGAAAATGCAAGGCAGGAAAATACAGACTGGGAAGTTGTGAGAGGAAATACCGATTGGAATTGAAATCGGTTTTTATACATTCAAAGGCCGATTTGAATTTTCCTCAGCCGATTTGAATTGAAATCGGTTTTGACACCTTCAAATGCCTACTTGGATTTGGAACCGGTTTTCTGTGAGAAGAAATTACCGGATTGAATTTTTGCGCGCAGAAGTGAAAATGAGCCGACTGTATATGAGAGGAATTGCCGGTTTGGGAAGGATCAACCTGCTGAGCGATTTGTGAGGGGAAATGTCAGAAAATTTGCGAGAGATTTCTGGAGTGCTACACATATAGAATGCTTGTTCCTGGAGAGCTTCTGCGGGCAATTGTGAATGGGAAATCCGAAGTGCTTTTAACCGGGCAGCTGCAAGAAGAAAAATCCGGAGTACTTTTAACTGGGCAGCCGCGAGTGAAATTTTCGGAATGTTTCCACAGAAGCTGGCTTGACTTAGTCAAACTAGCTGTTCGTGAGAGGGAATTCCGGAATGCAACTTAGGCCGGTTGCTTGTGAGAGGAAGTTCTGTAAACAACTTGGTCAAATCGGCTGTTTGTGAGAGAAAATATCGGAGTGAATTTAATCAGCAGAGAGAGAAATGGAGAGCCGAATCAAACCGGCAATTCAGATACTGGATACCTGACTGGAATGTTTTTGGCGCCGGTTTGGATGTCTAATTAGCAAACTAACTGATTGTTTCCGAACCAGGCTGGATGCCTGAAGGATGCCAAAATGGGTGTTTCTGGCACTAGATAGCTATTTGGCCAAAGTGCTATGGGTGTCGGAGTTGTTTGGGCCCGCAAAGCGAGCTGTTGCCGGTGTGGCTCTTGATCGGCTAAACTGTTGCCGGAGTGTTTCTACGACAGGAGTGAATTTCGGCAGGAGTATATCTGAGAGCTTGCTGGGTGAGAATAAGAGCACTGGAATGAATCCTAGCGGCTGAGTGAGAGAGGAAATGCCGGAGTTGATTTTGAGAGCCGGAGTGGTTCAAGGACCCGATGTGGACTTTAACTAGTTGAGCTGCTGTCTGAATGATATTGACCGGCTTGCTAAGAGACAAAGCACCGGAGTACTTGGCCGGTTTGTTGTGAAACTAAATGCCGGAGTGGATCAGGTCGGAGGAGACAGAAGTAAAGTGCCTTTGACCTCCGGATTTGTGTGAAAAGGAAATACTGGTATGTGGCCAAAGTGGTTGTCGCTGGAGAAGATGATGCTGAGCGCCAGTGGAGAGTGGTCCGGCCTTGGCGATGTCGTTGGTCATGGCGACAGCCACAGACGGCGGGGACGGCAATGATGGCAGCTCACGCGAGTGCCGTCAATGCCCTCCTCTTCTCTCCACCTCGCCTCATAATCCTCCAAAATTCCGGTCGATGATCACAAGTTTGCCACATGCAAACACAAGATCGGAATCCTCAAAGTGGAATGAAGGATTTACCCGCTTGGATTTATTGATTTTTCTCCGATGATGACGGCGATGTAGACAGTGGCTCTCGCGCCGAAAGGCTTCGCGATTTCACTCCGCCTCTTCATATTGCCGCACAAAATCGAGGGGAAATGTGGAGAAGGCTTCAACGGCGTCAGTTCTGGGCATCGTTTCCTCCTACGATGGTGGTCGCCGTTGTTCTGCGCGTTGGCCTGTCTCCCTTCTCCTCCCTTTCTCTATTTTTATTCTGCTTTTCGTTTCGATTTTTTTTAATATTGGAGACCGGCTATGGGCCAAATCCACGCTCTTTTTTTTTTTTGTGGAAGTTGAAGCCGGTTTGACTAAGTCAAACCGGCCATGAGCCTTTTATTTTGGGTATTAGATATCGGTGTGAAGGGAAAGCTCCCAACTTTTAACGACTATGTCGTGCACACAAAGTCTGGAGTATATCGGATGTATAATCTGCGCGAGTATTGATCTCTTGCATGAAAAACGCCTGCCGATTTCTTTAAGGGTATTTGCAGAATCATTAGGAGTGGTGAGAGCGTCACTAGGCTTTGGCTTGGCTCTCCGACTTCTCCTTACTAGGAAATCACAGAAGATAGGAAGTAGCCCCCAGCCCCCAAGCGTCAACGCGCCAATGGCAGGGTGAGCACTGCCATCATTTGTTTAAAAAGTCGTCTACTTTCTCTGGTCGAAATGCTTGCTATAAGCGCGTCAGCTTTGTTTTTATACTTTTTAGTGGTAAAACTGGCTTTTTGTCCGTTCACACAGACGGCGCCAATGTTGCGTAGCAGGAATACGGGTAATCTTACATATCAGGGACCGCAAATCAAATCTTCTTGCTGGTCGATTTGACGTTGATCCGCCCTCTATAACTTCAAACCTGAACTCTGCGCAACACAACTAAAAACGAGATGTCAGAGGTCGGCGAAAATTTCTTTTACCATAAACCCTCCGACGCTCAAATCAGATGTCTTTTCAAGAATATAAAAAGATCAATAGAGGATGTATGTGTGATGGATTGAGCATGAATGCATTCTATTGATAGACGGCTTAGAAGTGTGCCTCTGAAGGGATGTCCCTCCCCCCAATATTGACTTTCTTTCTGGAGGTTTTTGATCGTTTTCCTTGTGATTTTTTTCCTTTCCTTCTCTTTCTTCTCTTTTCTTTTGGGATAAGGATCTTTATATAATTAGAGGATAGTCATTCTTATCCACAGCCAACCACCAAGGATAACCGCCGGACACACTTATCTGTAACCAACCGCCGAAGATAACCGCCATCGGATTAGATAAAGTGGTTTGAACGATTTTCTAGGCTGAGTATACTGTACCTATCAAATACTATTACTGGTATTATCCACAGATAAAACCAATTAAAAAATGTTCCAACCTAATTAAAGAATGTTCCAACCTAGGCGGCCTACAAATTGCTGTGTAAATAAAGAAAGAAGAAAATACTAAAAAATGTTGCCTGTTTTCCATTTTCACTCTTGTTTTTAATTTCAGCAAAAATTTCAAGGTAGCTATTGATTTTTATTTTATGCATTTTTAACATTTTCCAAACATCACGCATATTAATAATATATAGCCCTTGAAGGCACCATAATACTTTTAATTATATTAAGCACCTTCACATACGGGCATTTGAAGCCAAGAGAGCATGACTTCCTCGACAAGAAATAAACAATTCAGACTTAGGAAACAGCATAAACAAAGCAGTAAAAATCTAGGAGAGGTTGACTGGTTCACCACAGAGCCGCTCCAACTCGCTTTCCAGAATTCTCAATAAATTCCCTTTATTTCTTCTATAAATCCAAGCTTGTGCATTTGGGTCCCAGTCAAATCTGGAGGGGCCACTGCATCAAATACAATTTTTAGAATCATGAAAGCGAAGAACTACGCTTCCCACAAAGAAGCAAAGCATCATGGATAATGAAAACAACGATTTCATCAGCACAGACCAATAAAATGAGTCGTAATATCAATGAACCAAAACTTGGTGGAGCAGGAAAGATTATCACACTAATAGAACCATATGGCTCACCACCTTGTGAAAAACATTCGGATTACAGTATAACACTATGCTCCAAGTTCCCTTTTGACGCTTAAACGTTAAACGGAGAAAATAAAGGGAAAAAATAATAATAACCTATTTGTGCCCTCGGGCCATTACAGAGCTTATCACTTCTATAATGCAAATGGTTGCTTATGGGAAGAAAATAAAGGGTTTCAGAGGATTGAGGCACATAATTTGACGGAGAAAGCAATCTATCTTGCAAAGACAGGCTGTGGATCTTTATCAGCTAAGCCAAAGGAGAATAAAAAAAGGTCACCAATTTGAGAGCAAGAGGACTGCATCCGCTCTTCTTTGTTGCCTACTCAATTTGTTTAGCATTTGTTTATTAAGGGGAGCTTTGTTACAACAGTATAATGGCTGTAGTGTAATCTGACGGTGATATATTTGAGTAGTGAAAATAGCTGCTTACACAATGCAAGATGTAATACCTCACACGGTAGACCCAAAAGTGGGTCTGATATTCACCTAAACCCAGACAGAATGAAAGCTTTGTATGAAAGTAAAACGGATGCTGAGACAAGTTCCCGGAGAAATAAATACCTTACTGGAGAGGACAACCAGATTTGTCTGTTAGGGGTCTGTTTGTTCAAGACATATGTCCCCAGATCACCGAGTTTCAAGGTCAAAACCCCATTCTGCATCAACAAATGTGCAAAAATGAAAGATTTTAGAGGCAAACAAACACACAATGACTTCACAAAAAGATATTGTTAGAGTTCATAAATTTCCAACAGTAATCATTTATTCTCACCCCATAGTCAATGTCAAAACCATCAGTCTGGATGCTGTCTCCATATTCCTGCGCAGCATCAGAGGTATACTCAATAATTAAAATGTATGCTACCATACAGGTGGTCACAATTTGGGAACCAAAACTGAAAAAACATATACACCCAATAAAGAATGAGAACTTTCATTATTAAAGTATATTGCATCATGAAGCACCAGAAATACATCCACAGCCCACAAGAAAACGTTTTCCATATTCTTCTCTGTAGCTGTAGCCTGTGCCCACATTTACCATTGCAACTACACTTTTAGATATCAGCATATATATATATATATATATATATATTCCCCATTTTGCCTGATACCAGTGCAAGGTCTTCTACCTTGTTTAGACCACTTTACATCTTTACCTCTAAGAGGGGTGATTTAAAGGTCACCAGTTCAAAACAGAGAACCAGCCACTCAACAATGCATAAGTAAGAATTTGTACATTTAACATTTCAGTGGGTCTCATGTTCTATGCTACCCTAATCTAATCTTAATCGTCTTCTATAACAACAAACGAGAACTTTCGTCACTGCCCAAACATGCAACTAATAACTTTATTTTAGCAATAATATTCTCAAATATTCTTGTTTAAAGCTTGTAAGTCTTGCCATAAGCAACATATGTTGAGGGTTTTTGCAAATGTATCCCTCACCTATGCAAGCGCCAGCACCTGTGTGACGCACCTGGCCCCAAAGACCCTTTTCGCCATGGTCAGCATTGCACCTTGACAACACTAGTAGGGGGAGCGCTACGGAGATCACTTAGAAAAATCAAGATCAAAAGTCTTATGGCTTTGAATATGGAAAATATAATACTAGGTTCTTCCATCACCTTGTAATTGTAGCATTAACTTCATGACGAGGAGTGGGAGACTGAGATGCTAAAAGGAAGATACTTGCAATATCTAATTTTCCATAAGATCAATTCCAAGAATTAAGAGGTTTGCAACCACTCAGATTATACGCCAGTTGTTCCTATTGATATGATGATTTGGCATGATAAAAGACAGATTCTGAGGACTCATAGGCCTAAATTAATCCAGCATCCAACCTTTATATATCATCCCACTCTACGGTAAAAGAAAACCGTTCAAAAATGTGATCTTCAAACCGAAATAAAGTCAAGGATTGGTTGCTATAGGACTGAACCAAAAAATTTGAAACTGCCCAAACTAAACCAAGCCGCGATGATGGCTTGATAATTGTGCAGTTTGGACAAGGTTTGATTTTTTTACCCAAACCACATTTTTGTTTCGGTTGTGGTCTAAAAACTCAAACCAAACTACATACAATTATACATATACATACGTACACACACACAAAACAAATAAATTTTTTATTATAACTTAAAATGTTTTGGTCATGTCTATTTCTACTGTACTTCTAAATCATCGTTCAATATAAATTGTTTTATCCTTGTAGAATCTTTTGAATTATTAGATGTTCTTGTCTATTGTTGACAAATGCCGTGTTTCAAGCAAATTCTTGTGCTGTGCTATTAGACAAATAAATTGTTATTATTATGGTAATATCATTGTTTGTTTATTTTATTTTTGATATATTAAATTAAACAAATGAATTTTTAGACTAAAAAGCTTAGTACTATAAACCGTCCAAACCAAATCAACCCGTGCATTGATGGTTTAAACAATTTGGCTCAAGTAACGGTTAAATTAACACGCGGTTTGGTTATAGATTATCCTCCAATCCTCACCAAACCGATCCATATTCACCCTTAGGTTGCTAAATGACACCAATAATTGATAGGGAAGCCCCCAAGCTTGTTACCTACCAACATAGGAATAAGGAAAAAAGACAAGAGAATTGCAACCATACCAGAAAATACCCAGCTGTTAATAATTACCTTTCTCCTTATAGACATTGTAAATTTTTAGGAACAAGAAAAAATACGAGAAAAAAATTTGCAAGACCAGAAAGCATCCTGCTGTCAATAATTAGCTTGCTTCTTCAAGTGATTGTCATTTTTATTTTGGAGCATGACATCTTCTATACAGGAAGAATAAAATATTGGTCAAAATAAAGCTAAAACTCCATGGCCAATGGCAAATGTTAAATCTTCCTTAACCAAACCCCATGATAGAACAAAGCAAAGGGATCCAAGAAAAAGCACCAGTTGAAATCAGCACCTTGAAAACAATGCCATCATGGGCACAGAGAACATGGGATATCAAACATCTTCATCATCAAAATTCCTATCCTTAGAGCATTTCAAGAAGCATAATCACCAACCCTTTTGCAACGCCTAAGCATTGTGGCAATACAAACTTCTAGGGAACAACAAAGCAGAAGGGTACTGTTTTTCTACATCAAGCTCAAAATTAAAATCTTCTTATTGTTATTTGTCAGTGGCAATACCCACCATTAATATTTTAATAACACGTTAACTTTAGAACATTTTTTTTGGTCTCTCATAAAATGTCCTTACTTTTCTCCAAATGCATTTGCAAGGCCAGGCGATGAACAAGGATGAAAAACATTTCATTTTATGCATGTAAAAGCAAATGAAGATATAAAATCTTATATTGCATATCAGTTCAAAAATAAAAATTTCAAGAACAATTCACAATTTGTATCTCCTCAGCGCACCCAAAGGCCTCATCCAGCAGCACAAAAAATGTTAAGTGACATTAATTTACCCAAAAATTACAGAACACTGCTGCTCAGGGAAGAGAATGTTTGGTGAGAAATAGCAAAAAATGAAAAAATGAACACTAAATATTTTCTCAACCATACTTTAAAGCTTTTTAATTTAGATAGACTCTCTCATTCCATATCTTTCATGGCTAACATTTCAATGCCTTAGTTAACCATATTTAGATCAAGTAAGTCATTGGCCAAATGCAGCTAAAGTTGTGGTGGCATGGTATGTAAGCCAGGAACGATATATAGTAGCTTCATCCACTACTGCCTCATATATGCTATGTATGAGCCACTGGTAGAAGGAAGAAAAGACGAAGAAGGCTTGATACTTGTTTCAAACTCTTCGTGAGTAACTCCCACAAATTATCTACAAGTGGAGTGGAGGGTGTTATGGTGTTCCACAAATTATCAACAAGTGGACTGGAGGGTGTTATGGTGTGTAGTATTTGGTATTCAAGAGAACAAATAACTAGATGTATCCACCAATGCACAGCCTACACTACAGGTGGGCCATTATTACACAACAGAAGACTCTTCACCTCTATTTCTTTATTTTTTCATCGCATCAGAATCCGATTCTGATTGAAAAGGCTCAATCTTGTATCATCAAAATAACGGATTATAGCAAGCAAAGTAATAGTCACATGGTGTTTTAAAACAATAAATTTGCACCACCGATGCTACAAGTGTTTACACCAGAAGATACAAAAGATTAAGACAACTTGACATTTGATTTAGAAGATTTAGTATAATCCATATAACATGTTATTACGCATTTCCCCAAGACATGTTGAAGTCCACTAACATAAGTTGATTTCAAATTGGGCAAAAGGAATCACCAAGAATTTTCATTATTCAGCAATGTATCTATTTCTGCATTCAATTATTCTCATTATCAGCATGTATTCAGCAACACATCTAATTTTATATTCATTATCTCATAAATCACATGGAAACCAGCACCAACAAAAATGCAAATGACAGATGACAAATAATCACAATTACCTCTAATTTCTCTAGCAGATCATGGATGGTGGAATCAGCTAGCTTATGAAAGTCATCTTCCAGCAGTAGAGAACTGTAGACACATTAAACATTATCTTACTCACAGTTGGTAAAATACCAATTATAAAAAAAAAGGATTACAATCCCTCTTTCATGAGTATTTTGCACATATCTTCCTTCACAAGGTGTCCACATATACTTGGCCCAGCTGTAGAAACTAAATGTATAGCAGAACATATTTTTACCTGAATAGCCCTTTTAAACCTAATCTAGAATCCAGGAATATTTAGTAAAAATGGCCTCCCCAAACTAGCAACTCTAGAAAGTGTATCCTAAATTCTCGAATTACAAAATTTTTAGGGCATTTCAGAAGTGGTCCCATAAAAAACAATTATGTGCTGCTGTGTAAAATGTTGATGAATGATGTAAACTTTTTAAATTGAAGAAAACCCTATGCTAAAAACGCCGTTGGGAGCTCCTTTCAGGCCTGGAGGAATGAGTAGGAAAAGGAGAGTGGAGGGAATAAAGGGAGGGGAAAATCTTTACTTTATTAGGGAGTAGTAATAAAGGAAAAGGAGGACAATTAAAATTTAATTTCACCACCATTCTTCTCCAATCTACCCCCCTCCCCCCCCCCCCAAAAAAAAAAAAAAAAAAGAAAGGGAAGCATACTTGAGTTTTGGGGATGAACAAGAGGGAAGCATTGACACCCATATTAGAAAATTTTTAAAAACAGAACAGGACAAAATAAAGCATACCCAAGCACAAGCTACTCAAGGTTGGTTTGATAAGAGTTTGTTCTAGCATTTAAATTAATCTAGTTCAAAAGATTTTGGGCTCAATTAAGATTTGTTAAGGTTGAGCATGAGGGAGCAGCACTGAAAAATGTTGGCTGTGACGTATAGGTATTAGAAGGAGCCCTGACCATTAAGATATGCCGCAACAGCTACGACACCATTACAAGTGCCTATAATACACCCGTGATACAATGACTGCACCACCACAACACCAACACCACGTCACAATGATTTATAACTATGGAGCATGGTATGCTTATGTGCGCAAATAACACATAGAGCTTGATCAAAGCTTATTTATGTACATTAAAGGATTGATTTCTTATGAGGATATAAGCTTCGCATGTTCATGAACTTCATTAATGCATTTTTGAGCTTGTTTATACTCTTGGTCAACCCTTTTATGATCTTAATTAACACATCCAATAATGTAAAAGATCAACCAAGACAAGCCCAAACAAAGGCTGTGAGATCTCGATCCCAAAAATATGATAATAAGCAATTACAGCACTAGTTAAATGGATGACGAAGCCCGATGGATTTGAAGTCGTCCACTGCCACTCGCAGATTTCTGAAGCAAGCCTAACCTGGATGTTGAAATTTGCTCCGATAGTGCAAAAATCTGCCAACTACTCCAAGTTCAATAATGATAATAGGTTTCATTTTGAAATTATGAGTGAATCGGGCTTGGGGAGCAAACCGATCCTAATTTGGTCGTAAAATTTGCAACTCTTAGCAACCCAAATGCATCGAATTCGCAAAATTCTTCACGTTAGGGTTCCTGGATAAAGTTGGATTACATAGGCTACTAAGAGAAACATTAAAAAAGACTGAGCAATGGAAAATCCATTCACTATTTTAGCCATACGTTGAGCAGCCAGCCAACGTAAAAACCCATGGAAATTTAAATTCCGAAGAATCGTAAGATATCGAAGAGTATATACCAATAATCAATAGCTCCAGGACCTTGCAATTCCTCGTCTAGATGGGAAGTGCGGGAACAAAAGCGTCTGGAAGCGAACGAAGAAGCAGAACACAGAGCACGAAGAAAGAGATGAGCACTGGAAGATTCTGGAAACTCTGACGGAGGACATAGGGACGGGCCTCGGAAAGAAGCAGAAGGTACTGCTCCGCGAAGCGTCGAAACCCTTCTTAGGAGAAGCAACTTCCTAGCCGAGTAAGAGGCCATTTTAGAAGAACCCGTCGCTCAGTCGGTTTGGGGTTCATTGCTCACACAGAACGGCGTGGGACGACGAAGGTAAAGTGCAATTCCAATTAAACTGGGGCTTGCAAATGGGCTTGGGCTTCCAATACCTTGACTCCACATTCGTCTACAAAAATTTACATGACATTTCCAATCAGATTACCTTAGTTGGATACTCTTAAAATATTAAT
>JAODPA010029362.1:0-12555 GCA_025585075.1 Nepenthes mirabilis
CACACAACCCGTCCTCGATATTGTCCGCTCCCGTCCGGTCCCTAAAGATTATATGAATTCTGAATGATTTTGATGAAGACAAGATGAAAAGAATATGAACCAAGAAGAAACAATATGATGATTTTTATTATGCTATATTATGATCTAAAATTTGATTATATGTATGCTTGTGTTTTCTGCATGTGAGTATCCTACTGGGCTTTATAAGCTCATTCTTGTAATTTTTCAGATGACAAGCTTATGGAGGACGAAGTTGAGTAGAGTTCAATGGTGTAGCTGATTGTTTAAGCTGGCTAGAGTAGATTTTTGGAGTTTTGTTTATTATGTTTTGAGGAAACTTGTAATATTGATTCTGCTGCTTATGAATGTTAAGAATGTTTCCGTGATATTTTGGGAGTTATGAAATTATAAATCTTTAGATTGCATCTCAGGTTTGATTAAAGAAAAGAAAAATTTTTATGTTCACCTTTTTATCTTTTATTTGAAAGAACTTTGGTTTTGACGACGGCTTTTGATGGTATTAAAAGTCGGGTCATCACACTACTGTCTGCCGAAATTTGGTTGCCTTCGTCCCTCTAAGAGTCTTGAAGAACGATAAGTACTTCTCTACTGACTTGACCGGGAATTGTGAAAGGGCAACGAGTCTCCCTATGAGCTTCTGGACCTCCTTCATGGTTCCCGGAGGGTGCATGTCAAGGATGGACTTATTTTCTTTGGGTTCGCTTCAATATTGCACCGGGATACTATGAAGCCCAGAAACTTCCCAGACGTCACCCTAAATAGCACTTAGCCGGGTTAAACATCATCCTACAAGCCCGAAGCTCCTCGGTGACTTTGCTTTTGATAAGTATGTCGTTTATATACACCTCCACATTCCTCCCGGTCTAGGCTTTGAACATCTTATTAACCAATCGCTGATAGGTCACGCTGGCATTCTTTAGACTGAACGGCATGACCTTGTAGCAATAGGTTTCCTAGTTAGTCATGAATGAGTTATGCTCCTCATCGTCTGGGTTCATCCTTATTTGGTTGTAGCTTGAGTAAGCGTCCATGAATTTCAGGAGTTCGTACCCGGACATGGAGTCAACCAACTGGTCCATCCGTGGAAGCGAAAAGGTGTCTTTCAGACAGACTTTGTTCACGTCGGTAAAGTCGGCGCACATCCGCCACTTGCTGCTTTTCTTCAAGAGGATAATGTTCAACAGCAAATCCGGATACTGGACCTTCCTTATGAACCCCGCATCGAGCAGCTTCTTCACCTCTTCCCTTATAGCTATCGGTTTCTCAACGAAATAGTTCCTACGATTCTACTTGACGGGTTTGTGATTAACATCAATGCCCAACTTTTGGACCATTACTCCGAACGGTTTTCCAAGCATATCGACGGGAATCCACGCGAAGACCTCGAAGTTCTACTTGAGAATGTCCATGAGTTGGTTGCAGTACGGTGTTGAAAGGGAACCGGTGACATGCACGCATTTCTCTGTTTCGTTGGGGTCCAAGGGACCAATTTCGTTATCTCGTTGGACTGGGCCTGTTGCAACGTGGTTTCATCGTGAAAGTCTAGATCCTCAGTTCGTCGGTTAGGAGCGACGGGAGCGACCTAGGATAGGTAGCACATTCGTCCCATTATCTAGTCGCCCAATGCCTCCCCTATTCCGCATGGAGTCTAGAACTTCACTTTCAAATGAGGGATCGACATCACGGCCCCGAAGGTAGTCAAGAATGGTCAGTCCAGAATTGCGTTGTAAACCAATGGCAAGTCGACGACGAGGAACATAAGCGTTCATGTGGCTGTACGCAAGTGAGTCCCCATCGTGACCTCTAGTTGAATTTCTCCTTGTATGAGAACTAATTCATTGTCCAGGCCGTACAGATGGCCTTCGACTGCTCTCATCTGGCTTTTTTTAGTCCAAGCTTAAAAAAGGTATCAAGATATAGCAAATTATGAGAGCTTCTATTATCGATGAAAAGTCGTTCAATTGGTAGTCCAACGTACCATTTGAAACGAGGGTTGACATAATAAGAGGATCAGAATGAGGAGATGTTACATATACCATATCATTATCACTAAAACTAATGATATCAATCCTAACCCCTACCCTCACTCTCTTACTGCTGGATGCGGCCTCGGGTCGATCCTGGCCGCTACTTTTGGCCAACCTGCTTTAGATCATGCTGATGAAGCCGGCGGTGACGCAATTCCTTGGTGGCTCTTTGGCTTCATCGTTGGAGACCTTAGGTGCCTGTCCCAGGCTTCTCAAGAACTGTGTGAGGTGTCCCCAACGGATCAGGTCTTTAATGTCCTTTTGCGGGGTCCGACAATCTTCCGTTGTATGTCCCGGAGACAGGTGAAAATTGGCAATACTTCATCTAGTTTCTAGCCTCTAGGTTCTTCGGCGCTTTGGGCCACTTCAAGATCTTTCCATTCTGGATCTGCATCAAAATGTTTGAATGGGTGTTGTTCAGGGTGTCAGGGTCAAGGGCCTGAACTCCCTTCAGACACTCAACTCAGACAGTGGTTGTTTGTGAGGTTCCCGAGACTGGCCGTCGTCTCTGTTTCTCTTCTTCCCAGTGGTTGGACCTCTGGTCTGAACTCCCTTCAGACACTCAATTCAAACCGTGGTTGTTTGTGAGGTTCTTGAGAGTGGCTGCCGTCTCTGTTTCTCTTCTTCCCAGTGGTTGGACCTTTCGGCTGTTGATCCATGCATTCGGAATGTTTCACCTCATTGGCCTCCTCAGCCGCAATGTAAACCCGATCGATGGCCTCAGCTTACCAAAAGCTCTAGGAGCACTAGTGCGCCAAGAGCTTAAAGAACTCCCCAGGTACCAATGTAGCAATAAAGGCGCTTAGTTTCATCTCGTCGGAGAGCTTGGGGATTCGGCGAACTTCTGCGGTGAAGCGGTTGAGGAACCACTTCAGGCTCTTGTCCAGCTTCAAGTGAAGGCAGACAAGATGCCAATACTGCTTCTCTTCCCTACGGATGGAGGCGAACTGGCACAGGAAGCAGTCGACAAGCCCGTTAAAGGACCAGATGGAGTTAGGTCGGAGGCCTTGAAACCGAGCTTGGCGTCCCCCTTGAGTGTCAAGGGGAAGCACTGGCATATGACAACCTCGCTTACTCCGTGGAAGGACTGTAACGTCCAGAAGTAGTCTAGGTGATCCATTGGTTCCGTGCTTCCATCGTACGCATCTAGTGTTGGCATCTTGAACTTGAGGGGGAGTGTTTGTGTTCGAATATCCATGGTGAACAGCAACCTCCTTAGGTCGAGTGCCTGCCGCACGACTTCCCCTATAAACACATGCTGCCTTATCTTTTCCACCTTCTCTTCTATCCAAGGGGTGGACCCACTCCTTTTTGCGTTGATGAAGTCTCAGTGCTCAGAATTGTCTGGGGGGTCATGCAGGTCACAGCGACAGCCCGCGCGGGCTAACCGCATACTGCATGAGCCCTCCCCTCTGGTTGTGGGCCTCCTGTCGTTTCAGGAGTTGCGCGTGGGTTCCGTTGCTCCTAGCTTTCTTTCGGCGCATCCCTGCTTGGGAGGCTCCAAACAGTCGTCTAGGCCCTACTACCTTAGGCCGCCTTGGCCCCGACGTCGTCAAGCCTAATTGTTCTCACTGCTAGTCCCAAGCCGGGCAGCCCACAAGTGGTAGACTTTCAAACTTTGGCTCTACGCCAAAAGGCCCTTTAGCAGCCGAGAAACCTTGGCTCTGTGCCAAGCGGCCCGTATGCGGTCAAACGAACAAGCTTGGGGTTCCGAAAGCTCCCAATGATACAGTCAATTAAACCTTAGGGGGCCTAAACAGCAGGTATGTGACGATCTTCTTCCAAAGAAGAGAGCATCCTGAGTCAACGACGGTCAATGGGCTAGAACCATGCGCACATGAGCGACGATGCCCTAAGCGAGGCCGAGCACCGAAACAATGTCGTCCGCGCAACGGCGCAAGACCCAGAGTTCGGCTGCTGTGGCCTCAAAACCTAACTAGCCCTTGAAAGACTCTACCCTAGGCATGTGGCGACATCCAACTCACTGGACAGGGCATCCCACTAAGCGTGACATGTGACAACATCCGCAACTGAGGACCAGCATAGCGCAAGTGGCTCCCAAAGCGGGCCTCGGCGATGATGGCGAAGTAGCTTAGCCAACACAGCAAGAGAAACAACACTCGGAGATGCGGGCAGACAAAAATGATGTATTTCATTAATTATTCAGATTAAAAATTACAATAAAAAATATACAAAGGATCCGGCTACTCTAAGTGTTGGAAGGCTCTGCTCCCTCCAAGAAGTTAGTCAGGAGAGAGCTTTTCTTGATTCCGTCATTCTGCGGATCAAAAATCCCATAAGACACCCAAAACCGCAATGGATGCTATGCGACGACATAGGCGTATGCCGTCCCAGAACCTCGTGTCTAGCACCCGTGCCATCTCCTTCAAGACAAGTCGAACTCGTAGGTCGGCCTAAGCAAGAGCACTCTGATCCTAGAGATCATAAATATGGCCACGAGTTGCCAACAACTCACCATTCGACCTCTTGCTTTAGGGCTATGGTCTCATCTCTCGGTGCTGCATTGCTGCCTGCTCGGCCTCCTGTCGAACTCGATGAATGAGCTCGTCCCATTGAGAAAGGGCTGTCTGGATGAAGCGAACCACAGCCAAGGTCTGCAAAACGGAAAAGAGACAAAAAAATTCGTGAGTCTTGACAACATGTGAATATATTGCACAAAAGAAATCGACGAACACATCCCCTACTCAACGAACAAAGAAGTCATACCTCAACAAATGGCTCCTCCACAGTACTAGGCAAGTCTGGCACAACCCCTAGTGCAGGCACGTCTGGGGGCTCCGGCTGTTCGGTGGCCTCCTCCCTCTCGCTATCCGAGGCCTCGCTAACCAGAAGTTCATTGACGAACCCCTCAGATGTGCCAGCATCTGCGGCAGGTTCAGGCTCCTCGGTGAGGGGCACCAGCGACCCCATAACCAACATGTCAACAACCTCCGGAGCATCCGCCGACACAGCATCAGCCTCAAGATCAACTACCTCAATAAGCTCTATGATGTTGACTACCGCCTCCTTGATACCCACCATGACATCCTCCACGATTGGCTCGGCTGGCAGTCACCATGGGAGGGTCCTGCCTCGACATCAAAAAAGGAACTCTACGCAGACCCCTCACCCGGTGGATGGCCAACGAAGGGAACGCTGTACTTCACCAAATCAACAGCTGGAATCGAGAAACACTTAGCAGCTCCCTCCGATGGCTGCGACTCTGGCTCCTGCACTGCAACGGTTGCTTCAACGAGCGTCATTGGGGCTGACCCAATGGACTAGCCCGATGCAGCCAACAAAATAAGGGGCCTCCTGCTTAAAGTGCCTCCTGCCCTCCTCTGCCTTTTTAGGCCGCCATATCCTCGCCAGAAGAGGATTCCAATGAAAACAACAGGCCACTCCGCTCAGGTAACCCCTTGGATGGCTCTCAGATGACCAAAGCTCCGGCCTTCCTCTTTTGGGCGGCAACCACCACCTCACTGCCCGCCAGCTCCCACCAAACAGCCACAAAAACCTCTGGGGTTAGGTAATACCTTTGAGTGCAGAATGTCTGGATCGTCTCCTGAATGTGATCAATCAGCTTCTTCTCCTTCTCTTCCTGCTCACTCAAGGTCTGTGTGAAGAAATGCTCACGAATCCCCACTTGTTGGGAATATCCTACTCTAGAGGGGCCGTCAAGAAGAAAAAGCGATCCTTTTAGTTTTTTGTTGAGTCGGGGTTCGTCCCTTAAAAGCAGAAGCCCGGACAGGGAGACATAAAAATTAGTCCTCCGACTAGTTAAAACGAAAGATTACTTTCATCGAGCGTAGACAAAACACACAAGTGTGGGGGGGAATGAAAATGCACAAAGATACCAAGTAGCGCACGACATTGGGAGAAGTTATGCCACAAGAACGCCCAGCGCCAAAAAGATCCCGTACAAATCTAGCGCCACTAGGAAACTAAGCCCACCATTTAGGTGGTTCTCATATACAGTGATAAAGCCCTCAGGGGGCACATTTGCTCTACCCTTCTCACCAGGAAAGAGGTAGGCCAAATCACCAAGAATATGATACCTGACCCGCAATGCTACAACGGTGTTCGCCGAAAGGACTAACTTGATCTCACCCTCTCTGATGAATCGTGAGAGAAGCAAACTCTTCTTCTTCGCCATTGATGCAAGAAGCAGGAAAACACAAAGTATAAATGGCGTCAGGGAATGCTATTTAAATAGGCAACCCAGAAGGTTGTTAAGCGACATCACGCAAGAAAATTCAATGATTGCCCCTAACAATGGCTGTAACACGTGTTCCTTCAGCAAGGCGCAACACGTCAATCCGAGGCAACCTATCTTGTCACTTGACAAACAGCCACTCAACTCATGCCGCAGCCATTTGTTGAATCCCAACCATCACATCAAGCAATTAATGCAAGAATATTAGTCATTAGGGACGACAACAATGATAGCTCGTCCAACTTCGAGGCCGGAAGCACAACGTATGACATTCAAAAGCAACATGCTATAACAAATAAATCACTTTATTAAAAAGAAATTTTATTAATAAAGTTTTTTTATAGATAAGGCCGACTAGGTGCCGCAAAATACAGCAATACTATCTGCACCTATTGGGCTTAGCAGGATTAGAAGACAGAAACTCAGTCGGCACCAATCACGTTTGAGCACCCACGTTCTGGGAATCCAGAAGGCCCATAGGAAAGCCAGGCGCTGTCAGAGAAGCTATCCTCCGGCTCAATCAAATCCCTTCTTGGAACCGTCCTTCTAGCATCAGAGCCAATTCTTCCGGGTGGATCCTCAACCACTGCTCGGCCTCCAGTTGCGCCTGGACAACGTGCTCTTCTCGAAGTCGCTCCCGGCACTGCTCAATCTCCCCTTGAAGAGTTGCAATCCGACTCTAAGCTTGCGCATTGATGTCGACTAGCAACCATGACCTCGCCTCCAACGCCGACAAGGCTTTTTCGAAGTAAGCTGCACGTGTCCAACTTTGTTCGATGTCGGTGACGGCGGCTTGTAGTCGGCTCTCAGCCCCCTCAACTGCTCGCTGAGCACGATGGATCAATCGACTGACCTCCTCAAGCCCCAAGCACCGAGAGGAATTGGAAGCTCCTTCGGATTCAAAGCCTGACGGCGCTCTTATAAGCCTCACCGATCCAAGGACTGAAGGCTCCAAGTGGCAACCTTACACCGCCACTGCGGCAAAGTCCACCTTGTCATGACCTCTTGGCCCTTATTCCTCCCATCTTGACTCCTCAGTAGGAGGCTTAGGTTCCAAAGAGGAGGATGATCTCGCTGGCCAACCAAGCGGCCCTAGAGCGAAATTGCGCATCTCATCAGCCATTATCATGATCGCAACTAAAGGAAAGAAAGAGCGACTGTAGGCTCAGGGTTCATGTCCCACAACGGTGAACGAATACCAAAAATAAAGAGGGAACTTTGGCGTTGTGACGGAACGGATTTTTTTTTTTTGATTCCGTCATTCATAGCACAATTGAAAACCCAACTAAACCAATTGAGTACAACACAGGATCATAGATGCCATCTAGGACCCACATACTTTTAACCATAATAAGTATAACGGAAGTTGTTCTAACGCTTGCGAAAGTTTTCATATTCATTCCAAGATATTTATTTTCGAGTACATAGTCAAAAATGTTTAACCATAGAAGTCCATCAAGTCATTACAATAATATTTCTCCAAAATAAGCTTCCGAGGTCTTTCATCCTTCAGACAAGCTCTCATCACTCCAACTCGTCAGGCACAAGCTCTAAAGCTTCATCTGTAGGGGAAAAAATATAAAACAGTGAGCCGAGACCCAACAAGGTACATGCACATGGGTAGTAAAACGATATTGTAGAACGGTCATATAACTATGCATGAACAAAACGGTTAATCAGAATGCAGTCCAAGAAATAAAGAAAGCATACCTTGACAGTACTATGCTTTAGAATCGGTAATCGGTACGATAAACGGTAAACAGTATCACAACATATCGGTAACAGTATCATAACATATCGGTAATCGGTACGGTAACATAATATATCTGTAAAACAGTAAACGGTACTTTATATCATATCGGTACAGACCCTGCCAGTATACCCTACTAGCTGAGGGGGTGAATAATCGAGGATAGGTTGTGTTTAGTCCACATAATCCAAGGCCTATCATGTCATATATATCCCATCCCGAGGGACATCTGTACTGTGTGCCACCCGAAGGTCGGCCTATGTTCCTCCTGGCTTAACGCCCTTGAGGACAGGGCGGACCATGAATCGCTCCATGGACAGAGCTATCCTCAATCACCACCGTAAGTTCTAAGGCCTCACCCAAGAACTTACCTGGACTGTAGTCAGTCTCGGGTCCCAAAATAACTGTAACGAAAATCATCTCTTTATCAAAAATCCCATTTTTGAAACACAATTTCCTCGACACTGGTACATATTTTCGGAAACAATTATACTTGGGGTCGGTTTAGATTTTTATCAAGGAAGGGCCGGAGTGCATAAACTTAAAAAGCCGGAGTTCATTTCACATTAAGGCCGGAGTTTATTTTCTTTAAAATGCCGGACTTCAGAAAGCTTGGACGGAGTACTTTTTTTAAACAGGACGGAGCTCTTTTTGGACGGAGTACTTTCAAAAGGACGGAGTTATTTTTGGACGGAGCACTTTCAAAAGGACGGAGCACTTTTTGGACGGAGTACTTTCAAAAGGTCGGAGCTCTTTTTAGACGGAGTTCTTTCAAAAGGACGGAGCTCTTTTTGGACGAAGTGCTTTTCATTAACAGGGACGGAGTGCTTTTCATTAACAGGGACGGAGTGCTTTTCATTAATAGGACGGAGTTCTTTTCATTAACAGGACGGAGTGCTTTTCATTAACAGGACGGAGTGCTTTTCATTAACAGGACGGAGTGCATTTCCTTCTTAAAAATTGGAGTGCATTTTCTTCTTAAAAATCGGAGTGCATTTTCTTCTTAAAAATCGGAGTTCGTTTTCTTCTTAAAGCCGGAGTTCTGGAGTGCATAAACTTAAAAGCCGGAGTTCTTTCTAGATTAAGGGCCAGAGTGAACTAACTTAAAAGCCGGAGTTCATTTTAAAAGAGGCCGGAGTGCCTTTTGGACGGAGTGCCTTTTGGACGGAGTTCTTTTCAGACGGACTGCTTTTTACTCAAAGGGGACGGAGTGCTTTTTACTCAAAGAGACGGAATGCTTTTTACTCAAGGACGGAGTACTCAAGAAGCAGGAGTTCATTTGCCCTTTAAAGCCAGAGTTCATTAAAAGCCGAAGTTCATTTTAACGCCGGAGTTCATTTTACATTGCAGAAGGTGAATATTCAATGCAGAAAGCAGAAACTTAAAAACAGAGTATACGTACAGTAAAGCATGAACTTTAAAATTGAGTACACTTCAATATTCTCAAAACATAAGCTTAAAAGTATGGCAGAGTACACTTGCAATATACTTAAAGCATGAACTTAAAAACAGCGTCCGAAATAACTTGCAATATTCTTAAAGCGTGAACTTAAAAACGGCGTCCGAGGTACACTTGCAACATTCTTAAAGTATGAATTTAAAAGCAGCGTCCGAAGTAACTTGCCTGACGGGCTGACTCAAAATTCTTCCCTCCTTGCCTGACAGTCGATTTTTACCGTCTTGGAGCTCTGTCCTTCACTCCCTTATTCTTCCTTGGCACCAGAAACTCACACTACCCCTCAACTAGAGTCCGATATATAAAGAGAAGGGAGCAAGTGGGTAAGTGGAGGTAGGTTACTTTCTCGGTAATTCTTTTCAGGGGGGTAGGTGGAGTAATCAGGTTGGTTTACCTACTCTATTTGGTCGCCGCCTAGTTGGATTCTAACTAAAGTTTACTTTTATCTTTAGTTGTATCTATTCCAGCCAATTGCTCTTTATTTATTGCCAATGCTGTCGGTCGACTCTCCAAATCCGGTCAACACCTCCAAATCCGGTCAACTCTTCCTATCCGGTCAATATCTTCTAATCCGGTCAACTCTTCAATTCCGGTTAACTCTTCCAATCTGGTCAATATCTTCTAATCCGGTCAACATCTTCAAATCCGGTCAACTCTCCTTAAAGCGGGTCAACGTAATACCCTCAAATCCAGCCAACTCTTTCAAATCTGGTCAACATCTCTAATTCCGGTCAAGTTCTTATTATTCACTCCATCCATCACCTTTTCATAAACTTTGGATTTTATTCTCCTTGCACCCATAATTCTACTCCGGTTTTACCAACACACCAGGCCGGACTTGATTTCAGCTTAAGTGAAAGGCCAGACTGCTTTTACACCAAGGGAGGACGGACTTCTTTTACGCTAAGAGAAGATGGACTTCTTTTTCCTCACACAAAGGCCACTCCGGCCGTCAGGCCACTTCGGCCTCACTTCACACAATGCACTCCGGCCTTAATGCTCTAAGGCCGGTTTGGAACTTCTTATTATATTTTCCGGTCAACTGCGTTGACCGAATAACCTTTAGTTTTTCCTCGATCATTTGATTATTTTGACTCAATGACTGGGACTTTCTATGTTTAAGAATTTGGGTCGTCACAATCTTCCCCACTTATAAAAATTTCGTCCTCAAAATTTGATGATCCTGACGGTCTCATAATCACACGTATTCTTTTATCCAGAAGTTGTTCCCTCTGACAAGGATTACTCTGGAAAACCTCAGGCACTGAATCGTCCTAATTCTTATCATAAAACAAATTCTCAGCCTCTCAAAACGACGTAATCCAGTCACTTACTAATTTTCTCAACCTTTAAACACATCTGTCTATATACAATATCATATGATCACCCTTCTTAATGGTGCAACTATCTTGGCTTTTAAAACTTTAGTTAATGATTATCTTCAAGATGAAGCCATAAGTTTTCAAGGCAGAGACTTTTGTTGCTAATTCTGACTTACGTTTGGGGTGACATTAATCATGGACTTCTCCCCCACTTAATCAAAGGTATCCACCTATCACGTGGTGAGAGTAACATAACCTTATCGTTTCTCAAAGGGATTCCATCCCACGATAACTTTCAGGGATCAACCCAATGACATAATCGTCATTTACCCCTATTCGATCTCCAAAAACTAGCGTTTATCTTTCGTTCTGAAAATTACAAATCTCTCTAAGCCAAACGTCTCACTTGAATTGTAATCCTCGAAGAATACTCATTGGATCACTTAATAACTTTAGTTAGACCATACGCTTTCAGGACATTAATCGACCTTTTCAATGTCATCACTTAAAATTTTTATAGATCCAAAGGTCACGCTACCAAAGTGTTATAAGCCTAACAGGGTATTTCCTCCACAAAATTCGATTCCTTATCATTTTTTTTTTTTTGAAATTCATAAACCCTATCAGTCCATCTTATCTACCTTGAGGTCCTGGAATATTTTATAATAATACCAAAGTCTATGCTTTCATGGCTCTGCATGGAACTCTCAATGATCTCCGTAGATTTTGACACAACCTAATCTTCCTTCTATAATCATCCTCGAATAGTCACACAGCCGAAGCCCCTCAATTACCACAAAATAACTTCAAGATGTGGCCGTATATACTAATTAGGCTTAACTCAGATTCTCATTGAATGTTCTATAGTAAGATGTCGTCAATCTCTTTAAACTTATGCCTTAGACCCCACAACTCTATTGCCAGATATCATCCTTTGTCAATCCAACCATTATTGAAACATATTCCAAAAGTCTCATCAAAACAAGGTATTTATCCTTAAAGCTTGTATAAGCACATAAGACAATGCCTCTTAATCCTCAAGACCCATGATCTACTTTACGCCAACTAATCGAGGTCAACTTCACTTCCTATCTATCAGGGGACAACATGCCAGACCTTCTACCAGACATGGGGTCATCACAATGCCATCTTAAGTCTAAAAATCCACATCATCAACCTCGTTATAACCCAAGGCTACCCAAAAGTCCAAACACTTAAGCATTTTTCCAAAACAGTCATGAATTGTCATCCTAGGACTTGATACATCTAAAATTTACTCTAGTCATACCAACCTCGAGCCAATGGCTCTGTCCTAATCCTTACACTTACTAGGTTGATTAGGCAACCATTCTTAACGAATTACTAGCTTTAATCAACAGTCGATTGACCTTAAACCGAGATTAATTAACCTAGGTCTTAGATCAACACTGATCAATTTAAGAACCCAATTAATACAAATCAAATACCAACACTAAGGTGTCTCTACACACCATCATCCTCTCAACCCTACAACCAGCCGCTAATATTAGTAGTCCCCATCTAAGAGCCACTACTAACATTTCCTTGAGACCGAGACATTTTGCATTAAATCACTTCTAACTTAGTGCTAGCCTAAGAACCAATTTCTTAAGCGCCCTAGTTACCTTAACTTCCCATTCCTATTCCTACAGGAATTCTGTATAGAGATTCAATCCTATGCTTCCACTTTTTGATCGATCAATTTCTAAGGCATCTCAATTCTCTGATACAAATTATGACGGAAC
>JAODPA010029373.1:0-12555 GCA_025585075.1 Nepenthes mirabilis
CACTAGAAAAGAATATATAGAGAAAATAAATAACCAAATTATAATATATTTTAGAAATAAGATGAATAACGTCTTTGAATTTGACAAAAAAATAAAACTTAAATCAAATCTGAATCAGATATCAAACCTTTTTATTTTCCATCTTTTATCTCTTCCCTCACTTCATATAATGCTTTTGTATCGAAATGATCTCTCATTAGTCCTAAAATCAAAATAGAGCTTTTTCTATCTCATATGACCACTTAGCGATCACCTCACGGTATACCAATGAAAAATACTCTAATGTTACAGCTTAAGTGGCTAGCTTGTTATCCTCTGACTGATAACTATTGAAAATTCTTCTAGACTTGTCGCTTAAACCACTATTCCACTGTCTTATTATTATTACTATTATTATTGGGTAAGTTACTGTCTTCTTATTAAGCCTCTCATGAACGATTTTGCTCGAATGAATCTTGTAAGAAAATACCTAACGGTTTGAAAAGTAAAAAAATAAAAATTTTAATTAATGTAAAACTTAGGAAAAAAAAGACTTAGAATCTAACAATAATTACTATGATTCAAAATAAATGTTAAGTTCACTTAGAATATGTGTATGATCATCAAAATAAGTAGCTAATATAAATATATTTGTTGTTGTTATTCTCAAATATGAAGACTGTGAGTAAAATATGAATATGTTTGTTTTCATCATAACTATTATTTTGGTCAAATTCAAGTATATTTATGATAATTAAAATAATTCTTGAACCATTAGAGTAATCGAGGTATCCTTAACAAATTACTAAGAGTAGACTTGGAAAAAGTACATGTATTGTTTTCTACTACTGCCCCAGAATCCTAAATGTGGAGATTCAGGGAAACTCAATCTCTTATAAAGATAGAAATATTTATTATTTATATTTTGGCTGTCCATTTTTAAATGAATTAATATTGATACGTCTTGGTTTTGAATTTCGAATAGATTTGGGTTGATCCGCTTGTCCTGGTTCCGACTCCGTTCACTGAATTTGGATCCTGCACACCACTAAAAACAACAGGAGGTCAGTGTGTCAGCGAAAAGTTATCCCACCAAAAACACTCCAACGCTTAAGTCAGTAAACAGCCTTCGAAATATGAGAAGGTCACAGAAACTGAGAATTGAGAGAGAAAAAGAGAGAGAAAGTAGGAGTGTGTGTATCCCCAAATGAAAGAGAGACGAAACTGTCTTTTTGAATCTGGATGGTGGCGAGGCTGTAAACAGCCGTCAGAAGCGCGTTTGTATGCCTTGGGTTTTTGAGTGACAGCAGAAAATGGAGAAGTGTAAGTCTGTTATTGTTGTCGGTGTTGTGTGAGCAAAAGTTTGCGTGAGTAGCAGGCAGCCTTGGTAAAAGTTTATGTAACAGAGAGTGTGTGTAACCGAAAGCGTGCCTGGAATGAGGATTCCAAGGCTTATTTATGGTTGAGAGGGTGATCTTTCTTCTTTGGAAGGAGTGATCCCCTACGTGATTATTGGTTAGCTTGTCTTTCAGAGCTGATGCCAGTTGCCAAATTGATTAAGATAGTTTCCTTCCACGGCGGTTAGCGGCTTTCCAAATTGCTTACCTTCCTTCTGTGTTTTTTACTGTTGGAGCACCCCAATTGGCAGGAAATTGAAAAAAATTTGACACCTTCCTTACGAGAAAGGCACTGATTTTGTTAATATCCGTTTTGGGAGCCAGCAGAGATTGTGAAAATCGCTAGGAGAGTCGTTGTCGGCCGTCTAATGGATCGTGGGTTTATGTGAGCAAGGCCCGTAAAAAGCCTTTTATTTTTGGCATGTTGTTACAGTAATTTCGGTCAACATTCGAGTTGACCGTCTATGCGAGCGTTAGCCGCCTGTTGAAGTCCAAACGGTTAACAATGGCGTTGACCGTCTTGGGCCTTTCAAGCTTTGGATCTTCGCGCCCTATTGGGCTGTTTTTAAGTTGATCGTCTAGCATACCGTTTTGGGCCTCCGTTGACCATGGGCCAGCCCATATTTCGATGTACACATCACTAGCGCCACATGCCAGTGGCCAGAATTCTGGGCTGCGGTATGTTCATGATGGGATGTCCCTTGCTGTCCTTCGTCGTTTGAGGATCCCGGAGGACTCTATGAAAGGCAGGGAGAAAAGTTTAATCGGAACTGTTGACCGTTTTGGTCAGTTCTGGAGAAGAATATTGACCAAGATTGTTGACCGTTTTGATCAATCTCGGAGAAGGCTATTGACCAGAATCATTGACCGTTTTGGTCAATTCTTGAGAAGAATATTGACTAGAATTGTTGACCGTCTTGATCAATTTCGGAGAAAACTATTGACCAGAATTGTTGATCGTTTTGGTCAATTCTGGAGAAGAATATTGACCAAAATTGTTGACTGTCTTGGTCAATTCCGAAGAAGGCTATTGACCAGAATTGTTGACCGTTTTGGTCAATTTTGGAGAAGGATATTGACCAGAATTGTTTACCGTCTTTGGTCAGTTCCGAATGATTTTCTGCCAGTCTTGATTGATGCATGGCCATCAACCGGTTTGCAGGCCAGAAGAGGACACATGTCTTTTTTTGGTTGGACGGATATCCTGGCCATTAATGCGCCAGAGATCTGCCTTTCGAAGAGCCAAGTAGGGAGGCGACACGTGGTAGGACTGACGGCGTCTTTAATGAGGGGTTTTAACGTGTGCTTGCCATTTAAGTTTTCCCCCTTCATTTCGAAAACCTTTACGCATCATAGCCTTTGCCTTCTTCTTCTCCAACTTTTACTCTCAGAAACCCTAGTTCCTTTTGCAAACCATGGCATCCGTTACAGACGTCGCCTCCGTTCTGAGAGAGAATGACGTTAAAGCACCGTGCATTGAGTTTAATATCCCGAAGAAAATCTCATGGAGAGTCCTGGGAAGGAATGACAGAGCCTTTGCTCCTCCACCAGGGAATATCACAGTTTACAAGGGCCACCTGAGGAGCGGCCTTTGTCTCCCATTGCCGGACGATTTGGAGTCCCTTTTGAAAGCCCTACGAGTCCCCATCGCCCAACTTCACGCCAATGCTATCTGGTATCTCTGTACTTTGTGTATTTTTCTTCGAAAGAGTGGTAAGAAGCTGAGGATGTTGATAGTGAGGGTTCTGTTCAAAATAAACCAGGGAAGAGAGTGGATATCACTCGTCCCTCGTTCTAGCGTAAAAATAAGCACGGCCATACACGACTCGTTGAAAAATTGAAAGAATTGGTTCTTCTTCGTAAGCGTGGGGACGACCTGGCCCCTTCCGATGGACCGGGGTTAGGTCCCAGAGGCGTATACGGGGATGCCGCCTGTGACGGAGATGGCGGCCCAGGAATGGTTGACTAAGTTAATCAAGGAGAACCCGGATGAGTTCAAGCAGGATTTCCTGGTTTCTCGGGAGTATATCAAAAAGGTAAATTGGGGACCGCCATCTCCGGTTCAAAAACCCATGCCGCCAGCATGGATGATAAGGCTGGAGGACTGCAAGGGGGTGATCATCCGTATGCGGCACACCGACGAAGGGTTTATTGGCTCGCTGCCGGAGAAGTTGCTGGAGACGTCTTCGTCGTCGTCGTCCCACATCGATTACGTCGCTGCCGGAATCTACTGCAGGCCTGGAGGCGACCAACGAGGACTGGCCAGTAGAATCAAGAGAATGAGTCATCTTGGTGCAGCCCACGCCGCAAGCGGCTTCTCATGTAGTGTTGACAGAATACTTTATGGAGCCTGCTTGCGAGCCAGTGGTGGAGGCGCGGGAGCCATCCTTTAGCTCTCCAACAGCGCAAATTCCTGCTGTGGAGCCAATGGTGGAGCTTGATCCTCCAGCAGCTGCTCTAGAGGCTGCAGTTGTGGAGCCTGCAGTAGCCATAGATGAAATTGAATAATTGTTGGAGCGTATTTTGGAGGAGGCTGCTACTAGTTCGGCTCGAGAGAATGCTCCTGGTCCACCGCCACCAGGGCCAAGTCTTGAGGCCAGGCCTGTGAGACCCGCAAGGAGATTATGGGCGGTATGATTCTTGGCGATGGCCTCCGTGTATTTTTTCCTTTCGCGGATTTCTAACTTGTTATTTGTTTGCCTATAGTGCAGTCGAGGAAGCTTGCATTCGCTGTTGTCAAAGTGGTGGATCAGCGAGATCAAGTGATCGCCGATAGGGAGGCAGAGATTGCTTGGCTGGATGCCAGGCTGGCAGCTTCGAGGAGCGAGCACTGCGAGGAGACTGTAGCCCTCGAGGCTGTCTTGGCTGGAGTGGAAACGAAGAACGCTGAGTTGAAGGCTGAGGTTGCTCGCTTTAAGGAGGAGGATGATCGAAGCAAAGCGCGCCTCAAACGGCTTGCTAAGCGAGTTGCAACCTTAGAGAACGATTTGAGTCTCCGGATCCGTTCCAACAAGATCGAGGGCATGATACATGCGCTGCTGTTGGAGGGGATCAACGTCGGTCGCTGTGTTGCGCGGCTGATTTATCCTGATTTCCTTGTGGAGTTTATCAATTTGTCCAACAGTGCGGCGCAACATAAAGATAACCTTGTGGGGGAGCCCCGTGATATTCAGGGGCCTCTTCCGTCCCCGTAGCCTTTTGTACATTTTTTGTGTCCTCTCGTGTGTTTATATACGTGAAATGTAATTTGTAACACATTTAGAGCAATAAAATGGAAATTCTTTCAATTCTGTATCCATTTAATTTTACTGCTCGTGTTTGCATGCTTTGTTGCATTGGGCGGCCAACTGAGTTGGCCGACTGCCGTTGTTTGGTTGCCTGAGAGGTGAGATTCTTAGGCTTGGCAGGCGGTTGTGTTAACTAGCCTAGTGGCGCCGTACAAGTGATGACTTGGGCGGCCAACGTTATAGAAGGATGCTTCTCCCTTCGACCGTCGCTGACTGATCACGCTATCTCATCGTGGAGGAGGTCATTGCGTATGCTGCGTAAGCCCCCTAAGGTTTTTGACCACTATCGGGCCACTTGGATGAACAAGGTTTAATACGACCGCTAATGGGCCGCCTGGATGACCAATGTTTAATACGACCGCTAATGGGCCGCCTGGATGACCAAGGTTTAATACGACCGCTAATGGGCAGCTTGGATGACCGAGGTTCATATTAGGCCACTTATGGGCCACCTGAATGACCAGGGTTTAGATACGACCACTAATGGGCCGCTCGGATGACCGAGGTTCAAGTTCGACCACTTATTGGCCGCTTGGATGACCAGGGTTTAACGAGAGGGTGAAGACCCTCCCGACTTAGGGGCGATCTAGGTCGGATAACCTGCAAAGAAAACACATGCACATGCACATAGGAAGTATGCTAAGTAAACACTTATTTTTCACGAAATCAAGACAAACAAGCGAGTGCAAACAATAATGCAAATGCATACCTGTGTCCGCTATTGGAAGTATCGTTTGAGGTGGATGGCGTTCTACATTCGCGAAACCAGTTTCCCGTCCTGGCTTCGGAGTTTGTAGGCTCTGTTTTGTAAGACGGCGGAGATGAGAAAAGGCCCTTCCCAATTAGAAGAGAGCTTATTGCAGCCGGCCAGCTTGCCTGTGGCCTCGACCCCTCATAGGACCAGGTCCCCCACATTGAATTGTCGCATCTTAAACTTTTTTATTGTAGTATCAGGTGATCCGATGTTGGTAGGTTACTATCTGTACTTTGGCAGCGTCGCGGGCTTTCTCTAGCAAGTCTAAGTGCTCCCTGATTTTTTGGGAGTTAGTCAGTTGGTCGAAGGACTCCACCCTGAGACTTGGAAGCCCGATTTTGACAGGGATTACCGCTTCAGTCCCGTAGTAGAGGTTGAAGGGCGTCTCGCGCGTTGGTTCCTTTGGGATTGTTCGATAAGACCAAAGAACGAAAGGGAGCTCGTACGTTCAGGAGCCCACTGCGTCTTCCGGCTTAGTCTTTAACCCGGGGAGCAGCGTTCGATTTGTCACCTCCACTTGTCCGTTTGCTTGGGGGTATGCCACCGAAATGTGGACCAACTTGATGCCAAGGCTGGTGCAATACTTGGTGAAACGTTTTCCCGAGAATTAGGTCTCATTATCAGTCACAACAACCTCGGGGATGCCGAATCTATAGATGATGCTTTGACGGATGAACGCCAGGGCATTGTGCTCTGTAATCTTAGCCAGTGGGACAGCTTCGACCCACTTGGTGAAGTGTCAATGTCCACGATGATGAATTTCCTTTTGCCATGTGGTAATGAAAAACGGGTCGAGAAGATCGAGCTCCCATTACGCGAAGAGCCAAGAGGCCTGAAGGGCCTTCAGATATGGGGAAGGCTGGCGATGAAGGTTGCTGTGAAGTTGGCAGCTTTCACATTTATTCACGAACTCCAGCGCGTCTTTTTTCATCGATGGACAATAATAGCCCTAGCGCATGACCTTGAAGGCCAAGTATTTTCCGCCAATGTGCGACCCACAGATCCTGAGGTGAACTTCGCTTAAAGCGTAGTCAGCCTCTTCGGGAGTAAGATAGCGGAGGTATGGAGTCGAGTAGTTACGGCGGTATAACCGTCCGTCAACCACAGTATACCAGTCGGCTGTCTTCTTGACCCGTTTGGCCTTCTCCACATCCTTTGGTAATGATCCGTCCACCAGATAGTTTAAGAAAGGCGTCATCTAGTTTTCCGCTTTGAAAATCTGCATTGCCTCTCGCTTCTCAATATTGGGAGCGTCTAGGATCTTCCGCATGTCCATCGAATACTGTTCCGGGTTTTCAGTTGCAGCGGCTTTAGCCAGCTGGTTCGCCTTCCAGTTTTCAATTTGGGGAAAGTGGATCAGGGTTAGTTTGTCAAAACCCTGGGTGGCCTCCCTTACGTTTGCCAAGTACTTGGCCAAGAGGGGGTTGTTCACCTCAAAGCCTCCGTTAAATTGGTTAACAATTAGCTCGGAGTCGCTATAAACAGTCAGTCTCTTGACAGAGCACTCATTGGCTAATCACAATTCGGCTAACCGGGCCTCGTACTCGGCAACGTTATTGATTGCTGGGAAGTCGAGCCTGAGGGAGTATTTCACCTCAAACCCATCGGGGGTTATAAGGACTACTCCAGCGCCACTGCCTGTGTCCGTAGATGATCCGTCCACGTGAAGTATCCATTCCGAAACTCCGACAAGCAGTTCCGCCCTTTCTTGGGCTGTTCCTCGAGGATTGGGGTTGTAGTCTCAACAATGAAATCAGCCAGCGCCTGTGCTTTCATAGCAGGCCTGGGATGAAATTTGATGTCAAACTCGCCCAACTTGATAGCCCATTTCATCAACCGTCCAGAAACGTCGGGCTTCTGGAGGATATTTTTCAGCAGTTGGGCCATGAGGACTACTATCCGGTGGGCCTGAAAGTAAGGCCGTAACTTCCGCGCGGAGAATATTAGCGCACAGGCCAATTTTTTTGCGCGGGAGTAACGGATCTCTGAGTCAGTCAACGTTTTTCTCAAGTAGTAAACCGGCCGCTGGGCGTCAGAGTCCTGGCGCACGAGGACAGAACTGAGGGACGCCTCTGACACTGCCAAGTAAAGATATAATTCCTCTCTGCCCTTGGGTGACACCAACAACGGCGGGCTGGCCAAATACCGTTTCAGCTCATCGAAAGCGGTTTGGCATTCCGCAGTCTATTGGAACCCGTTGGATTTTATTCCTCTAAGAGCTTTGAAGAAGGCCTGGTACTTGTCGCCGGATTTCGCGAGGAAGCGGGACAGTGCTGCCAGCCATCCAGTCAGTCGCTAGATGTCCTTTACGTTCCGTGGCGGAGCCATATCTGCGAGCGCCTTGATCTTCTCTGGGTTTGTCTCGATTCCCCGTTGGGAAACGATGAAACCCAGAAATTTGCTGGAGGCTATTCCAAAGGTACACTTAATTGGATTCAGCTTCATGAGATGCTTATGGAGCACCTTGAATGACTCTTTCAGATCGCGGATGTGGTCGCCGATGGCCCTACTCTTGACGAGCATGTCGTTGATGTAGACCTCCATATTGCGACCAATCTATTTTTTGAATATTTTGTTGACCAGCCGTTGATAGGTTGCTCAAACGTTCTTAAGTCCGAAAGGCATTACTTTATAGTAGTAGATACCCTGATCGGTCATGAACGAGGTGTGCTCATCGTCCTCTGGACTCATCTGGATCTGGTTGTAACTCGAATAGGCGTCCATGAAGTTTAGCAGCTCATGTCTGGCTGTTGAGTCAACCAGTAGGTTGATCTTTGGCAAGGGAAAGCTGTCCTTTGGACAGGCCTTGTTAACGTCGGTAAAATCGACGCACATCCGCCATTTTTCGTTACTTTTCTTTACTATGACGATATTAGAGAGCCAGTTCGGGTATTGGACTTCCCTAAAGAAGCCTGCGTCCAGAAGCTTTTTCATTTCTTCTCGGATGGCGATCAGCTTTTCAATGGAGTGGTTCCTCCGCTTCTGCCTGACGGATTTTCGGCTAGAGTCAAGCTCTAACTTATGGACCATTATCTCTACCAGGATTCCAGGCATGTCTGCTGGAGTCCATGCAAAAAGGTCGGCGTTCCTCCGTAGGAACGCAATCAGTTCATCGTGCATATGATCATTGATGAGTCTGTCGTTTGTCGTTTACATATATTTTCATATTTCATCCGATTTTGGTTTTAAATATTTTGTTGATGAGCATTGAAAAGTTGTACTGACATTGTTTAGATCTGAGGGCATAACTTTATAACAGTATATCCCTTGATCGGTCATAAATACTATGTGCTCCTCGTCTTCTAGACTCATATGAATTTGGTTGTAGCATGAGTACGAATCCATGAAACTTAATAATCTATGTCTGGATATCAAAGTCTACAAGCAAATCAATCATCAGTAATTGAAAGCTATTTTTCGAACATACTTTGTTGATGTCAGTGAAATTAACACACATCTTTCACCTCTCATTACTTTCCTTTATCATAACCATATTAGATAATCAATCTGGATGTTCAATTTTTCTAATGAATCCAACATCAAGCAATTTCTTCACCTCTTTACGAATTGCGATCAATTTTTCAACCGAGTAATTCCTTCACTTTTGCCTGATGGGCTTATTACCAAGTTCTAGGCCTAACTTATAGGCCATTACTCTGGTCGATATCCCTGACATGTCATTGGGTGTCCAAGTAAAGACCTTAGAAGTCTATCAAATAAAACTGATAAGTTGACATCGGAGGGGTCTGGATAGAGAACTTTCAATTTGGACGTACTTTTCTGGATTATTGGGGTTCAAAGGGATTTGGTCTGTAGACTCTCTAGACTGAGTTTGTAATAATGTGGTTTCATAACGAAAGTCAATGTCCTCGATTGGTTGATTAGGGGCTATCTGAGTGATTTGAGATAAGTAACATGTCTGTCCGGTCACCTGATCACCTAGAACTTTCCCAATGCCGAACGGAGTCGGAAACTTTATCTTTCAATGTAGAATCAAAGTCTATGCCCCAAACGTTATCAAATAGGGACGTCAGAGGATGGTATTGTAGACCAACGGGAGGTCTACTACCAAGAAAGAAAGTATCTTGGTGGCCGTTTTCGGACAGGTGCCGGGCGTAACTTTGAGCTGGACGACCCTCTACACAGGTACTGATTTGTTATCTAGTCCATATAGGAGTCCCTTAGAGATCTTCAATTGACTTCTTTTTAATCTTAATTTTAAAAATGTATTAAGATAAAGTAAATTCTTTAAATTTCTATTATTAATAAATACTCGTTTCAATTGGTAATCTATACTATCATCAGTGATGAGTTCAGTTACAACCAAGGGGTCATAATACAGGAAAGTTACATGTGTCAAGCTTTCATCATTAAAACTAATTACATCATTTCTAAGTTCTACCAGTAATTTTTTGTGGCCCACGGTCATTCTTAAGTTCTTCAGAATTTCTTCTCGAATAGGACGTATGGTGATCATATTCACAACCCCAACTGCCCCTTGGTTCCTTGGCTGCTTAGTTTCTTTTCCATCTGCTCCACCAGAAGTCTATCCAGATCTCTTTAGAAAATAATTGATGTATCCCTTCTGGATTAGCTCCTCAATTTTCTTCTACAGCATCCTATAATCTTTAGTGCTATGGCCCTCGCACCGATGGTAGTGACAGTATTTTGATTGGTCATTTTCATCTAGATTCTTCAATATCTTTTGACCATTTAAAAAAAATTTTATCCTGAATCTGTATCAAGATGTTTGTGTGGGAGTCATTTAGAGGAGTCAGATCCATGTGCCTGAATTTACTTCGTTGTGCAGGTTCAGACTTCTGCTGTTTCCTTTGTTCTTACAAACCCATGTTGTTACTATTTTTTCTCTTTTTCTTCTTCGTCTTTTAGAGGAGCTGGTCCCCTAAATCTGGCCGTTTTGTTCATTGGAATCCTCGGCCACTATGTAGGCTCGAGTAATGGCCTTGACCTCTTTGAAGGTTTGTGGGTTTTGTGAGCTAGATGCTTGAAAAAGTCACCTGGCTCCAATGTCGATATGAAGGGATTAAGCTTCACCTCATCGGTAAACTTTGATATCTTCCTAGTTGCGGTTGTGAATTTGGCTAGGAACTTCTTCAAATTTTCATTCAGCCCTTATTTAACCCGGGCCAGATGTCATGACTCCTTCTCCTCCTTTCTATTGGAAATGAACTGGGATAGGAATCCATTGGCCAGGTCCTGGAAAGTCTTGATGGAATTCATCTGAAGTCAATAGAATCATGCTTGGGCATCCCCTTTAAGACTTAGGGAAAAGCAAAGACACATAACTGTTTCATCTAAACCTTGAAAGTTCAGAAAAGTATAGAAATGGTCTAGATAGTCCAAAGGATTAGTACTTCCATTATACGAATCTAGGGTTGATATTTTGAACTTATGGGGTAGCGGACGGGTTCAGATCTCCACAGTAAATGGAGATCTCCGCAAGTCAGCGGTTCGTTCTCCAGCGTCTCCTCTGAAAAAGTGTTGTTATATTTTTTTAACGTTTTTCCTCTATTTCATAAGGAGCAGTTATTCTCTTTTTATTGAGAAAAATCCTCAATTTTGAATGGTTTTGCTGGGCTTGAGAGATCAGACTGCTCACAACTCTCGAAGGGGGTGCGCCGTGCGAGGTCCTAGCTTGTTGTGTAAGTTCTTGATCGTCTCGAAAATAACGAGAATTTTGCTTCTGTGGGCTGTCCTCTTGGATGTTGTAATTAAGACGACCCTCCAATTGCATCGGGACTTTGTTTCTTGAGGCAGCTTGGGTCTCGGGATCTTCAAGCCATTGGTCTTCATCTACTGGGCCTTTTCTTCCCCTCCTCTTTCGCTTTGAGGTTGCGGTTTGGGAGGCGGAAGATGGAGCCTCCTTCAGCTGTTCATCAAATCGAGTGCGTATAGTTTGGATGACTTTGAAAATGTCGTCCATTCTCATTGCTAGTTCACATATACAAGGGTCGGGATGATCATCCACCCAACTGCCCCTTGGTGGGCAATTACCACATGAGGTGGCGTCTATGACAGGGGCACTTATTTGTGCCCTTGTATTTATCATGTTGTTATCAGGATTGCAATTGTTGGACTTTTAGTCATATTCACACAGACGACATCAATAATGAGTCCAATGATCATGATTGTTATATGGATAAGAAAAATTAAATTTTGTCCGTCAGGCGTTAATCAGGCTCGATCTCCAAAACATCTCTAATTTAAATCCTGTGCAATCACCAAATATAGTAAAAGGATTGGCCGGACTCACTTCTCGGTATATCATCCAACGCTCAAATCAGTATCTTTCTTAAAAAAGATGAAAGATATAAAGGATACAAAATTATAATATTTTTGTCTAAAGGTTTGCGCTCTTATAAAGGCATCTTAATTGAAGAGAGAGAATACGCACTTGGAGTTTTAAAGTTGCCGTTTTTTCTCTGTCTGAGAAAATACTGAATGATCGATCCCTTTTTCTGTTTGAGAGGATGGATTTTTATAGAAGTTGGACGGCGATTGATTCTTCTTATCAATTGTTTCGAAAACTACAGAATGGATAAAGTTTTATCCAGACGACGGTTTCAACCAACACCCAAAGTCGTTACTTTAAGATGAGAATAAAAAACCATCTTGGCCGTTAAATTGGTTTCGACTTCATCACAAAATTGAATCACTTAAAGCCGTCAGACATATTTGTTAAAATGGGTCACGCAAGTGGTTTGGACTACTGAAATTTGTCCTTTATTTTGGAGTTATTTTTGGGCTGTCATATATAATACTAATCTCCAGTATAGATCATGTATCATATAAAGTTAAAAATATAACAGTAAGAATTAAATTTATGGTTGTAAATTTAACTGTATTTTTTTAAATTGCTTTTGTTAGATGTGCATTTAAGGGATGCTTTAGAAACAAGTAATGTGGTTGAGAAATGGCTTTCGTTCTATGTCGATCACTTTAAGTCCATCTCAAAAGGTTGTTTAAAAGGTAAGACAGGAAAAGAGTAAACCAACGGCAGTTAAATGACTATTCATCCCCACCCTCACTGTCAATTAGTTGAGGGGGACCGCGACGTACAGTCCTCTTTAATGTCTACTTTAACCGTCAATTAATATTGATGAAATGATTGATATTT
>JAODPA010029384.1:0-12556 GCA_025585075.1 Nepenthes mirabilis
TCTTAATATATTAATTACAAATTGAAGATTACATCCAATATTCACAAATTAAAAAAGTAATATTTGATCTAGTTTATAGGAAGTAATATACATTCAACTTTTATTGGTGATTTTTTCATTGATAATTGGTTCTCGAATTTTTTCAGAATCATTATGAAATTGAATCCTGGTGCTTGATGCACATGAACAAGAAGCCATTTTTGTATCAATTTAACTCTCAACCAATACACAATATCCTTGCAACAATAATTAGCACAATGCACCAAGTCCCAAGCCAAACATCATATTCATTTGCACCTGAAAGGAATGCAGTGACTTGACTAAAAGAAGACGGATGAGAGAGCAAGAACTTATTTTATTTAAGCTTCCCTTACTTTTGCCTGGATGTTCCATAGATCACAACTAAAACAACTCGGCTTTATCAATTGAGAACAATCAAGTTCCATTCTATTCCCCCGGGATGAAGCATTCAAGATTGACTCGTCCCTCTCCAACTGAACAGGGATTGTACTGCAACTCATTTTCTGGGTAATCAGAAGAAATTTGATTTAAATTTACCATTCTTAGTTACAGAAAGGTTGAAAGATCCCGTCATGAGCAAACTCGGTTTCTGCTACCTGCTGATAGGATCCCAAGGGGGGAGAGGACCCCAAAGAAGAAATTGTTCCCACTTCGAACAATGTTTTTGTCTCTTATGGGCAAAGCACACATGAAAGGTGACACATTATTAGATGTTCGAATTTTCCTCTACTGTCAGTACCCGGCATGTTTGAATTGGATCTTACGTAGCTTTTAGGAGACAAAAACTGCCATCCTGCGGTTGCTTTGCCTCAGTAATTTCAGCACCATATGCCTCATAAGGAAGGAGTTTCTGCTGATACACGCTCATCAATTGAGGAACAATGTCATAATACCTGGTCACAAACCTCTCCAGGAAGATTTTCTCTGTTGCCGACAGCACATAAGATAAACTCCAATCCTTTTTCAATCCCTTGATTAACAGAACTTGTACAACAGAGCACCTCGGGATGATCGTTCTCTCCAAGCTGCGAAACAGAACAGACGGGCACTTGGCAATTTGTCCAGCTCGACACCCCATTTTGTTTACAAGGAAATCCAACGTTCTCGTTAACTTCTTTTCAGACAAAAGTAAACACCCTGGATGCCTTCGAAATGCTGTTACAATATCTTCATCAGACCAGTCCCACTCTCTGTAGATCTTAGAGCAACGATCCCTGGTGAAATTATAACCTTTATTCAAGGCATGCACTGCTACAACAAATACAGTCATGGACGCATCGAATCCTAAATCAATAACCTTATCTACAGATTTGCAAAACTCAGCATGTTTTAACAGCAAATCACTAGGATAACCTCTCAGTAAAAGTGCAATTTTTGACCTAGGCACTCCAGCTTCTTTTAGATAAGCAACATTTGGACCAAGATCCCGATTCACGTACCGGTGCAAACCCCAGCCTGCGCGCTTCATAGTGGCAACTACCTTCGCATCAGTGTGTAGCACACTCCTGATGATCGAATACAAAGGAATTACATGATCTCTGATGCTCCTTCGCAAGAATGTAGGATTACTATGAAGAAACTGCGGCAAGTCTTGTTTAGTAAAGCCTATAGAGTAGAAAAACTCGAATTTGGGCAACAGGATCTTTTCAGGATCTTGACAAGAAAGCAATAATGGATCCGAACTGATGATTTTGGAGATATGGGTATCAGCGAATCCGTGATTTCTAAAAAATGAGAGGATGGAATCGGGTTTCTTAGCGCTGTCGAACTTTAACTTAACCCCATGTCTAAGAGAGATACAGACAGCACGCTCTGACGACAAGCCACATGAATTTATGAGGTATGACACTAAGAAGGACTGACAAAGCTCATCTTTTGAAACTGATGAGAATTGCTTCACAAAGATGTATGAGTTAACACTGTTGCGAGGAAATGGCATATGGGTCAATTGCGTAGTGCATACATAGCTGAAATCCCACCAATTTAAGGGGCAAATTGCTAATCTCTTACAGAGAGAACCATACATGGCCAATATCATTCACATAAACAAAATAAACCATGGGATTAACATGAAAACATGTCAAACAGCAGGACAGCACTCGATTAAGTAGCGTTCTTGCTGATTTTGTAGTTAACGAAATAACAAAAGCCGAAAAGACAACTCACCGTCTGAGAGAAATAGGTCGTCAATGGCGATTAGAACTTCGACCTTTGGAGGTATACAATGCAAAAGCCATCTTCGTCGAGTTCCCGATACAAAGGTAGTCTTCAAACTAGGTTTTGTATTACAGGCTTCGTCACCGAGCCCTAATTGGTTTCGGACTGGCGGAGAAGGGGCAGAGGAGAAAATGGGATATAAAATTTTGTCTTGTACTTGCACACATTTATTTAATTTTTATATAACTTTTTCTNAGTCCTCGTACTGATTGGAATTTTGGCTTTTGGATAAGTCCTCGCGCTTTTACAGGGTCCGCGGACCTCAAAGCCTGATTGAGGGTTCTCGGGCTACAAATCCCTCGGACGTTCCTGCACTGTTAGTCCGAGATCTTCTCTCGGACTGCTGTGTTCATTCTCGGACTCCTTTACACTTAGCTTCCCGGGTCAAGTACTTTTTTACCCGGTGGAATGGGGACCCTGGGTACTGAACCCAACAAAACTATATTAAATTAATGATAAAATAAACTAACCTTACCCATCAATTTAGCCAGAACCTAATCAAAAAGTTTCGAAGAATTTGGATACTACTATCTACATCAGTCAAGATTTTAATATCGATTCGAATTAACCTGATATTAATAATAGATAGAGATAATTATATTTTTAACATAGATAACTGGATTTAACTTGATCTAACCAAATTTAACTTAATAGCTACAATTTTCTCATCTAATTATGGCCTAATTTCAATCTTAACCAGGTCGAAATGACAATAAGGGGAATCACCTCTTCATGCTCACTCCCATCTGTTAGAGATATTTATCTTATTGACATATTCCGTAACCATATATTTTATTATATTGATGTCGGGTTGTGGGTTGTCGGATTAAAGTCCGTTTAGTCTGCCCTCTATGCGCTCGAGCCCGTCCAAAGACCGCCCGCTTGCTTGGAGCCCGCTAGCTGCTCGAGCGCATAAACCAGAATGAGGGCCGATCGCTTTCTGCTCGATATCCGCTCGAGCTGATAAACCAGTATGCCGCCCGTTCGCTGCTCGTCCTCCAGCCGCTCGAGCGCCGGCCCAACGGGCAGAATTTTTGAACGCGTTTTTGGCTCCACTATAAATATTGGACTTATGTTTTTGAACCCTAGGGATTCTGGAGAACTGATGTGCGTGCCTCTTTGAGAAGAAAACCCTCTCATGCTTCAAGATTGTTGTTGCACATATTGAGAAAACTCATCACTAAAAGATTGCTCTACATGTTCATAGAAGTTTTCTTACCCACTTTCTTTCACCATTGAAATTGTGCCTTCTACCATCGTTGGAGACTTTGGTTCGTAAAGAAGGAGACTTGTTCGTGATTGAAAATTTAAGTGGTTCGAGGGAAGATTGACGTGAAGACCGGAAGATATCCGGTTCCGTTGCCGCGGACAAATCCAAAGAGTTCCTTGGTAGGGATCACGTGTCGGGAGTAAGTTGGCTAGGTTAGCGCGTCGTTACCACTCGGGCTGTAAGTTGATTTTCATAGTGCATTGCTTCCATGGCCGTTGAAGCCCAGAATATTTTTCTCGATACCGTGGGTATCGAGTTTTCACTTCGTCACCAAAAATTGAGTCTTTATCTCTATTGCTTCTCATTACTATATTGTGCATGATTATTAGTCTCGTATGTATCTAGTATAAATATCTTTTACGTGTATTAGATATTTGTTATTATTTATTGTTGCTTCCGCTATACTTTTAACGGGGTCGAAACACGGTAGCAACAAAACGTGATTTTTCACCCTCCTTTTACTTTCTCCCTTGATAGCTACTCCTCATTCTCTACTCCTCACCTCCTCCCTCTACCACCGCCATCTGCCATTACCTTCTTTCTCCCGTCTCTGCCTCCCTTCTGCAGAGATCTGCCTCCCTTCTGCAGAGATGACAAAGGGCAAGAGGGAGAAAGAAAGGCGATCGGACAGCACAAGGATAGGTTGGGGTCGGGGGAAGAGTTGCTTGTGCCACAAATGGGTATTTTCATAAGAGAGTCTGCAGCCAGAGCGTTGGTGAAGTATGTTGGGGTCACTTTCTTGTGGTATTTGTGTCCACGGACGTGTGGAGATAAATGGACGCGGACGTTTGGAAAAGTCCGGGAACGTCCGTCCTCGGGGTAGCTGGAAGAATTGGACGATAACTATTGGGGAGGAGTAGTGGCTGAAGAATTCGTCTGGAAACTATTGCCCAAGAAGTGGCGGAAATAGTGGACGAGGACTCATCAGAGGCGTCATATCCGAGAGGTTGTTGAGGACATGGACGAGAACTCTGAAGCCTAGGCGTTGACTTCCTCATTAGGCCTATTGCAGTCGCGTTTTGCAGGTGGGTAGACGGGTGCAACTTCCAAGGTGTTAAGGCGTACGCCTGCCATGGCAAGACTAAGGGGCATGGTCCTGTCACAATTCTGGCAGTAGGGTGGCTGGACTGGCCTAAGCCCCTTGTGCCTATATATATGGACTGCTGCCGGTGGAGCCAGATTGAGAGCTGAGCCAGATCGAGCCAGAGGGCGAGAGGGCTGGAGAGCAAGATTGAGAGAGCAATCTTGCAGAGAGCAAAAGTATTATTGTGAAGGAAAAAGAGGCGTACACCACCGGTGAGAGAAGGAAAAAAGAGAAGAATAGAGAGTAAAAAAAAAAGAGTGTTTTCTTGGTTTGCTCTAGAGAGTTTTTCTCTTTGACTTCTCGGGTGTGTAGCGGATACTCCATCTTAGAGGTTTTGTAACTTATTTCACATAGTGGATTTGCTATTGACTCTACTCCCGTGGTTTTTTTCTTCGATTACAGAAGGGTTTCCACGTTAAATTTGGTGTGTTTCTCTCGGTTTTCTTTCTCTCCTTTTGGCTGTCCGTCAGAGCGTTGTCCCTCTATCCGAGTGTTTTGTCCTCTTGGTCACTGCGCTTTCAGTGCATTCTGTCCGAATGTCCCGGTTGCCCCCAACAAAGCAGACGGTGGTAGCGGTGGCAGGAGGTGAAAACCATGGAGGCCATGATCACCATAAGAATAGCCCTATTGGCCACCACAATGATAGCTCGGTCTGCAATTCATGGAAGGCCAACTTTGTGAGGGTATTTAGATTTTGGCATCAACTGGCTCATTCAAATGCTACTACAGAGTTCTACAGCAGTCACGGTTGATAAACAGATATGCCCCCAAAATTTAATGCATCAAGGGAGTAAAGAATGTGTTTAATATATACATATATTTTGCTTTGTAAAAGTAAATATGTATAAAACTTATTAATTTTAAATATATGTTATGCTTGATTAGAGATCAAGGGGCGCTCCATCATGAGTTGCAATGAAACGGCACCATTGCCCATTTAGGCTGTTGGAATGGAGATCCAAGAGCCCAAATTTTAAATTAAAATAAACATTAAAAGAATACACAAATGAATTTTTTTTGTTTTCCCTATAATGTAAAATATCAAAATATTAATAGTAAAAAAAGTATCAAAAGCCTATTACGTATCAAAATATCTGGCACTTTTGAGTATAGATAAATAAATAAGATAAGAAGTAATCAAAAAGTACCTAAAGATATTCTTCTAATGTAATTTTGTCTAAAATGATTTGATTTCTTTCAAAAATTATACCAGTGAATTGCATGAAAAAAAAAAACACCCAAGGGGAATATGAAGGGCGGGAAAACGTGCACAAAAAGCTAAGAGCTACCATATATCTTCATGCATGTACCCACAATAAATAATACGTTTAAACCATATGCAAAAACGCCCATTAAAAACATTGGGATCAACTAGTCATCCAGCCTTCTAGGCAAGATACAAACATTTAAATTATACGAACATTGTATAATCAACACTAAATTATACAAACATCTAAAAATAAAGCTATCTAATCAGAAAATAATAATTAAAAAAAAAAAGAATCAGCTAAAGTTGATCCTATTAGGAAGACATATACCAGGTGCCTGTTCTGTAACAGAAAGACCTTCACAAGCTACCAGTTTTACAAAAGACTCTGTGGTGAGACGGTACCTCTGCTGCGCTTCGGCAAAGCTCAAACCGAGAACGTGCTCGATCCAGTCCTCAACGGCTCCCTTCTTGGACGAAGACCAAGCTGCTGCTAGTATTTGCATAATGACTTCATGATTGATCTCAAGTCGTATCCCAGGTCCCAATTTCTTTTGGAAGATCAAACTAATCTTCTTCATCAGTTGATCAGCAAGTGTATCAAAATCAAAGGGCCGGAATACCACTTTCCCATCCACCTGCCCCAAGAAATCATCCAACCAAGCTCTCGAGTTGCTGGAGATGGAGGAACTATCGGAGCTTTCCATCTCGGTGGCCTCCTCGCTCTCTTCCAATGGCAAATTCAGATCGAAAAGGTTCTTTGGAATCTTGCTGCATTGTTTGGCTGAGTGTTCATTGGGTTCAGTGACCTGAGAGATCTTCCTCCTTTTGACGGATGCTCGGTGGGAGGAACCATTTTCGGATGGAAGTGACACACTCGAGCTATTGCATTTGGTGGCATCTCCATCTGCACATCCAGTAACTATCTGCATCTGCCAGTTCTTAGCTTCTGATATCATTTGCTCCGAAAATTTAACAAATTTATCCCCACACGGGAGATTCATCCCATCATTCACCATACTCGAAATCACAAAGATCGTATTAATGATGCTAATTTCTCTCCCGTGCGAGTCTGGAAATTTACCAGTCTGGATTGCACGGGACAAGCTGCTCTGTACCAGCAAATCAGCCTGATCTACATTTTCAAGGAAGACAATGGAACGTGGTTTCTTGCTCAACTCCTCAGCAATATACCCAACTGCCGTGTTTCGACTGACCTTATCAAAGTCACGTGGGCTTGGATGATGGAAGATTGAATTCGGGTCACTAATCTTTTCCTGGCAACTCAAATCCACAGAAATTAGGTTTTCTCTGCTGCCAAAAATTACGTCGGCAAGTGCTTCTGCAGTCCTTCGCTTTCCCATTTTGTCAGGACCAATAAAGCTCATCCAAATATCAGGACGAGGCCCTTTTCGGCTCCTCCCCTTCGATAAAATCTGACTGGCACTACAAATTGCTTCATGTTGCCAACCGACTATCTCAGTCAAGTTTCTATAAAGCAACTTGTAATCCAATGGATCAAAAATCTCACTTGAGTCAGGACTCGGGGAACGAGGAGATTGCCCAATTTGGTTGGAAGTCGTTTTGTCTTTAGCCGAAACTTGTTCGATAGAAATAGAATCCGACAAGTGCTGCAGGCTCTCTCCCTTATCATGAGAGCAGAACCCCTGTAGCTCCTTGCTTTTATACGCACTTAATGCTCCCAAGCCCAGATCTATGGCGACAGAACTAGAACATGATGCAGGGTCACAGGAGAGGCCCAAAGTTTGAAGACGAGAAGTGTGAGAAGTCGAGCTATCCCTCTCATGTATAAGGCTCTTTGACGTTTCCAATGCTAGCTTCGATAGGGAATCTTGATTGTTGGCCGGAGAAGCAACGTCTTGCTTTTGAGAAGATATATTTTGTTCTGTGAATGGAACGCAAGAAGTGAAACCCGAGCATACTCTCTTGTTCAAATCCATGTCTTCACTGGCCTTACTGTGATTTTCATCAGCAAACTGAAAGCCTAGTGCACGAGAAACTTCTGGCCTTGCCAGAGATATCCCAGGTTTAGAGATTGTTGGACTTTGATGAAGATGCTGACAAATGTCATTCCATTTCTTTTGTAGTCCCAGAATTTTCACATTTGATTCTGCTATGTCAACTTTGGCCTGCACTGAATGGAGAATCAAATTCTCACAAAATTACCGCCACAACCAAACAAGGAGTAAAACAAATGAAAATAATTACTTTCAAATTGTCAAAGATATAAACAAGGAATGAAGCTCAAAAAAGTGTGTGAAAAGGGGTTACGTACCTGATTTACTTCAATCCCTGCGTTGGTTGAGTCAGATTCAGCCATTTGTAACCAGGAAGGCAAAGTTGCTGAACACTGATCAACAATTGAAGCAGAAGAACCTCGTTTCATAATAGAAGAAAGTTCTCGTTCATATTTCTCATTGCATATGTTACATGGAGAAAAAGGTTGGTCCACGACACGAATCGGATTTCTGAATTCTGATGGTCCAGAAAAGAAACCACCAAATGGAACAAAGGACCCCATCAAACTGCATATACAACAGGTACATCAAACCGTCAGATTCGATAGACCCCAGTCAGATGCTAAAATCTGAATGCAGTGGCTTGGACTTCAGTCCGAGGAAAAAAAAAATACAATTCCTTAGGTATGAAAGGAACAATTAATTGTAGTAAGATATCGCATGTCATTATTGGAATTACTTTGAGCATTTTTCCAAGGGTGTTAAGTTGCATCGATCAAGAGAGCATGAATACTAACCAGCAGTACAACTATGTCCTCTTGTAAAACTCACCCATCTAAGGGCTTAATATTTCAGCATCAAAATTTTAATCCTAAAAATTTTAGAACCTATAAAACATCATCACTCATTTCTCTCCCAAATCTGTTGAAATTTCAGCATAACTTTTAACTTTACATCCCCTCATAATGTTTTTGAGAGCTTAAAAAGGAAAGCTTAAACAGCCGACATTGTATAAAAGAAAGAGAACTTCTCAACCGGGGAGCATATTCAGCACATCTCTAGGATATATATAATCACTGAAACAGCTGAATTATAAGTGTGGAGTTGGAGAGCCTTATCTCCAAAATAACACATGGATAGAGTCCAGCAAAGGATTAAATGGGAGCAAAATCATCCAGAATTTTTTGGAAGATTATACAAGGTGAAGATCGAGGGTCAAATGAAAAATTAGGGCAGCCTGCAAAACATGCTTCAGATTTAACTCTTCCAGTATACAACATGCATCGAAAGGAATATAAGGGCTGGGATGTAGTTCTCTTACATTCTTCAATTATTTTTCAGCATCAATATGTTGCTAGCACAAGTTTAGGGGGAGCCCATCCCAAAAGGATGCCCTAATCGGAGGAAAAGCTTCCTAAACTTATAAATCAACCTTTTTCAGGTTGGCTTTTCGATTTGGAACTCGCAACATTCTTTTCCTCTTCAACCACCGCTAACCTCAGCGACTGCACTCTACGGTATTTCACTAGGCAACTCTCACTCTGCGGTACTTCACTCGATTTTTTTATGGTCAACCCTTCCACGGGTAGCTCTTTCCGGTAGCCTTTTCCGATCAAAACTTTCTGCGGGTAGCTCTCCGGACCGGGGTCAGTCTCGATGAAAGTACCATTATTGCGCGCACAAGTTTAAGGGGAGAGCCTATTCCAAAAGGATGCCCTAAAAGGAGAGAGCGCTCCCAAATTTATAAACCAATCTTTTTTAGGTTGGCTCCATGACGTGGGACTCGCAACAAAATAAGTCACCATTGAGAGTAACAGAAGCATAAATGCATAAAAATTAAGAGAAATTTCAACTGCCATGCTTTTAGACGATGCAAAAGAGACGAAGCAAGGATGACTACGGACCTTGGTATAGTTGAAGTAATGGGTAAAGGCTGCAAATCCCAGTCACTCTCTATCGATGGAAACCGTTCTATAAGCTTCCTGTAAGTTTCATAATTCGCAGCTACTCCAATCAGCCGCAGCTTCTTGTAAAGCTCAACCAAACTACTCAACTTCAAAACCAAGCACTTGACCGCATCAGCTGACACACTATCATCCACCAACACCTCCAATTCTCCAAAATTCACAACTACACCTGGCCCTGAATTCTTCTCCACCATAATTCTCAATTCCTTGGCCTTCGAATTCATCGCTTCCTCATCCCCGCCATTTGCTAAAAACTCTGCTATGTCTTTCTCTAGGCAAACAAAATTCAATCCGAGAATCTCACCAGGAAGAAGCTCCGCACTCTTCCCCTTCTCCACACACTCTTTGAAACTAGTAAGCGCGTCCTTCGCGCCACCTCCGACGAGCAATGGATTTCTCTCGCTCTTCTTAACTAATACCTCTCCAATTCTCTTACAGTACGCATCTCCGTTGGAATTGCCGACTCCTGCAAAAGGGAACGGAAAATTTCGCCTGACGGGATTACCGGAATCCATCAAGTTGGAAAGAAACAACGGCGGACACCGAGCACGGAGGTATCGCGCCGGCGACTGGACCGGAGGATGGACGATTGCGAGCTTAATATCGCAGGTGCGGAATCCTGCCTCTCCGAAAACCCTATTAACAATAGGATCATCAAGTATCGACAACACGAACTGATTCAATTCAACTTTTATCGCCGTAATCGACATCGAATTGACGTTCTGATACTGGAGCTGGCTTATGTGATACATTTCCGGCTGCCGCCGCTGATTCGCCTGCGAACGCTTGATCGCCGCCATGAGAGAGTTCGATATCGGCGGCGCTTCATCTTGGTTCTTCGAGCAAGGCATCCGATCCAGAGCTACGCCGACGGAGAAGTCGAGAGCTCGGAACTGGAGGCGAGGGGCGTAAGCTGAGCTTCGAGCTCGAGTGCAGGCCTCCCGGAGCAGAGATGAGGGGGTAGAGAGGAAGGCGGAGACGACATGAAGCGACGTCGTCTGGGCGTGGTTCCGGCGTCGAGCAACGCAGACGGCGTCGTCTAAGGCCCTTGCGGCTTCGTCTGTTAAGCATTGCCTTGCCGTGCAAACCGGCGTTGGCATCACCGGGGGTGCCTTTCGAGAACTGCTGTTTGGGGAATAATATGTATATATATACGCTTGTGTGTGTGTGAGAGCTTGGAGTGAAATAAAAAATTAGGAAATTGAAAGCGTAAACTTCAGTGCCTTTTGAATTGTTAATTCAATTGGGTGGCAGCATAGCCGGGACAGAGATCGAGGGACGAGGAGGCGGTGAGGAAGGAGGAGGACGGTGGTGTAAGAGACAGAGAAAGAAACTGTGATTTGTAATTTATCTTTGCTGGCTGCCGTCTTGTACTCCTTCCTTTTGCAACTCGCTTGGTTTTAAGCTCACATCCTCAAATCTCTGAAACCCCCACTCCCCTCTCCCTCTCTCTCTCTGCCTTTCGGTCTACCCTGTGCCTTACACTTCGATTATTCTCTCTTTCTCTCTCCCTCTTTCTGTCCAATAATTCCTTTACTTCAAAGATTATATAATGTATAATACTATTATAATGTTTATCAATACGAAGATATAACATTAATTTCAAAAGTATGTATAGTAAAAGATAATATTATCATATTTCAATGTTTTCTCTCATGGTAAGTGATCATGCCATTGTTGTTGCATGTGTCTGGTTGTTGGGTGCTACAGTATATGTTGATGTCTTATACGGGTTTTGTTTTGAAATGGCATTCAAAATTGCGTGGTGGAAATGCATTTGAAACTGTAACAATCAGTTTCTTGTTACATCCAGCTTATTGCTGAAATTTCAAACTGATTTTTATTTTCTTGAACTGAATACAATGAATAAGAAATACAAATCATTATCGCTTATGCCGTATCGGGCATTGTTTGCTAACTAATACTCATTTTACACGTTTAAATATTGTTAGATCGAAATGTTTCGTATAATACTAACCATCTGACAGTACGCCGTAATTACACAATAAAATAAAAAATTAAAAATTTTAAGTAACAATAATGCGAATAAATTAAACTAAAGCCGTGTTTCTTTCATCTTAATATTATCCCAATGAGAAATCTTTCCATCCATAGGAGGAATCTTCCTATCTTGAAAGCAACAAATTGCATATAAAATCAACTTACTAACTAGACCGATGTAGAATAAGAATCTAAAGATATGCGAATTCATATCTCGACTTTGTAATATTTTTAATCATAACTATCGTATATATATATGTGTACGGGCGTATGTGTCACGGTCTAACCTAAATTAAGTTTAACGATGGATGCTAATCGTATTTGTTGAACGAAAGAGGCCAATTTAAATTACCTTATAAATCGAAAAAGTGATTAACTTTAAAATTGTGATAATAATACATAATTAGATTAACGGGGCATTTGTTTCCGATTTAGAAATTACTGTTGGAATAAAAACACCTATAGCTCCTTATTTATCTCCAAAGTATTTTTAAGATACGTTGAATAAAATTCTATATTTAAATTTGTATTGTATTAATTGAAGCAACCTGTACAAATTTTAGGGATTGTCTTAGTACCTTTGTACTAACATAAGGCCACGTGTCAAGTTTTCATGGGCAAACGATAATGATATTATTCATGTCGTGGATAATTTTTTTAAAAAAAAATAAGGTGGTAATAAAAATATTTTAAATATATGCAGAAGGTGGGCATCCAAAAATGGTAAATATTAAAGCGATGAAATCATGGGATAGGAGTCCTCGTAATCCATTGTGGTCTCGGCCAAAAAATCAATTTTTTTTTTTTGAA
>JAODPA010029395.1:0-12555 GCA_025585075.1 Nepenthes mirabilis
TGTTTGTCTTATTGCTATTCATGTGGCTCTATTTAGTTGGAGACTTTCTGTTTCATTTTCTGTTTTGTTTGTTTCATTTTTCTTACTGCTCGTTGGTTTATTGAATGGGTTGATTAGCATTGGGTGGGATTGAGTTGATTTGTTTCATTGTGTCATTAGTGTGTAACGAGTAGTACTGTTCCTTTAAGTGCTGGTGCTGTCTGTGAATGAACAAAATAGACAACTCCGCTTTTCTTTTCACTCTTTTCGTCCTCTCTCTCCCTTACTTTCTCTTTCGAACCTTTCCCCCTCTGTTAGACGTCTCCTCCCCTCTCCCTTCCTCCCTCATTTTTGTGCTTCTTCTTACCACTCGTTCAACCGATCTGTGTTGCAGCGACCGCATCTACAACATTATCCCAATTTTGCTTTGGGTTGTCTCTCTTTGCCTTAGTTAAAGGTGTTTTGCTATATTTTTTTATTGACTATCAAAAGGAAATTACATGGATATATCTAATGATATGCTTTTTAGATGTGGATAAACTTCTCATTAAAATATAAATAAAGGCTATAGTTATCATTTTTATATAGCTTTGCACATGGGAGCCCCCTTTTTAAAGTATTATATAGATATATTTGATGCGTTCTTGGATTCAAATTTTGAACAGATTCGGGCTGATCCATGTGTCCTGGTTCCGGCTTCGTTCACTGAGTTTGGATCCTGCACACCACTAAAACGAACAGGAGGTCAGTGTGTCGGTGAAAAGTTGTCCCACTGAAAACACTCCGACGCTCAAGTCAGTAAACAGCCTTCGAAATATGAGAATGTTACTGAAACTTAGAATTGAAAGAAAGAGAGAGAGAGCAAGAGTGAGTGGATCTCTAGATGAAAGAGAGGCAAAGCCGTCTTCTTAAATCTAGATGGTGGGGAGGTAGTAAACGGTTGTTAGAAGCACATTTGTATGCCTTGAATTTTTGAGTGTCAGCAGAGAGTAGAGAATTGTAAGTCTATCTCTGTTGTCGTTATGGGCGTTGTGTGAGTAAAAGCTTGTGTGAGTAAAAGTTAGCATGAGTAACAGATAGCGTACCTGGAATGAGAATTCTATGGCTTATTTATGGTTGATAGGGTGATCTCCCTCCTTTGGAAGGAGTGATCCCCTACGTGATTCTTGGTTGGCCTGCCTTTTAGAGCTGATGCCAGTTGCCAAATCAACCAAGATAGTTTCCTTCCACGGCGATCAGCGGCTTTCCAAATTGCTTAACTTCCTTCTGTATTTTTTACCGTTGGAGTGTCCCAATTGGCAGGAGATTGAAAAAATTTGGCGCCTTTCTTACGGGAAGGGTGCCGATTTTATCAATGTCCGTTTTGGGAGCCAGCTGAGATCGTGGAAGATACTGGGAGAGCCATTACTAGTTGTCTGATGGATTGTAGGTTCAAGTGGGTCAGGCCCGTAAAAAGCCTTTTATTTTTGGCCTATTGCTACAGTGATTTCGGTCAATGCTCAAGTTGACCGTCTGCACGCGAGTTAGCCGCCTGCTGAAGTCTAGACGGTCAATACTGGCATTGACCTTCTTGGGCCTTTCAAGCTTTGGGCTATCACGCCCTGTTGGGCCGTTTTTAAATTGACCGTCTGGTATGCCGTTTTGAGCCTCCATTGACCATTGGCCAACCCATATTTCGGTATACCCATCACTAATCTCCCATGCTGGTGGCTAGAATTTTAGGCTCCGGTATATTCATGATGGGATGCCCCTTATTGTCCTTCGTCGTTTAAGGATTCCGGAGGACTCTATTAAAGAAAGAGAGGAAAGTTTGACTGGAACTGTTGACCATTTTGGTCAGTCCCGGAGAATAATATTGACCAGAACTATTGACCGTCTTTGACCAATTTCGGAGAAGAGTATTGACCAGAATTGTTGACCGTCTTTGGTCAGTTTCGAATAAGAATATTGACCAGAACTGTTGACCGTCTTTTGTCAGTTTCGGAGGACTTTTTGCTTGCCTTGATTGATGCGCGGCCATCAGCCGGTTTGCAGGCCAGAAGAAGACACGCGTCTTCTCTTGGTTGGGCGAATATCCTAGCCATCAATGCGTCAGAGATCCGCCTTTTGAAGAGCTAAGTAGGGTGGCAACACGTCGTAGGACTGACGGCATCCTTAATGAAAGGTTTTAAAGCGTTCTTGCCGTTCAAGTTTTCTTCTACATTTCGAAAACCTTTTACTCCTCCTAGCCTTCGTCTTCTTCGTCTCCAACTTTCATTCTCAGAAACCTTAGTCCCTCCTGCAAACTATGGCATCCGTTGCTGACATTGCCTCTGTCCTTAGAGAGGGGGACATTAAAGCTTTGTGCATAGAATTTAACATTCCGAAGGAAATTGCCTGGAGGGTCGCTGGAAAGGATGACAGAGCCTTTGTTCCACTGGCGGGGCATATCACAGTTTATAAGGCCCATCTGAGGAGTAGTCTCTGTCTTCCGTTGCCAGACGATTTACTGTTCGTTCTGCAAGCCCTACGAGTCCCAATAGCTTAACTCCACGCCAACGCCGTCTGGTATCTCTGTACTCTGTGTATTTTTCTTCCAAAGCATTCTAAGAAGCTAAGAATGTTGATGGTGAGGGGCCTGTTTAAAATAAACCAAGGAGGAGAGTGGATATCGCTCGTCTCTCGTTCTGGCCTGAAAATAAACACGGCCATATATGACTCGTTGAAAAATTGAAAAAATCGTTCCTTTTTTGTGAGTGTGGGGATGATCTGGCCCCTTGAGAAGGACTGGGGCTAGGTTTCGGAGGTGTATATGGGGACGCTGTCTGTGGCGGAGATGGCGGCCTTAGAATGGTTGACTGAGTTGGTCAAGGAGAACCCTAATGAGTTTAAGAGGAATTTCCTGATTTCTTGAGCGGAGACTAGGAAGGTGAACTGGGGACCGCCTTCCCCGGTTCAAAAACCCATGCCGCCAATAAGGATGATGAGGCCGGAGGACTCCACGGGCGTAATCATCCGCATGCGGCACATTGATGAAGGGTTTATTGGCCCGTTGCCCGAGAAGGTGCTGGAGACCCCTTCATCGTCGTCGTCTCGCATCGATTATGTTGCTGCCGGGATCTGCAGCGAACTTGGTAGTACTGCGGTCCTGGAGGCGACCAACAAGAGCTGGCCGGTGGAATTAGGGGAAGGAGTCATCCTGGCGCAACCCGCGTCGCAAGTCGTTTCTTGTGCAGCATTGACAGAATCCTTTACGGAGCCTGCTTATGAGCCAGTGGTAGAGGCGCAGGAGCTGTCCATTAGCTCTCCAGTTACGTGGACTCCTACTGTGGAGCCAATGGTGGAGCTTGATCCTCCAACAGCTGTTCCAGAGGCTGCAGTTGAGGAGCCCGCAGTAGCCATGGATGAGACAGAAAAGCTACTGGAGAGCATTTTGGAGGAGGCTGCCACTAGCTCGGCTCGAGGGGATGCTCATGGTCCACCGCCACCTGGGCTGGGTTTGGAGGCTAGGCCGGAGAGACCTGCGAGGAGATTTTGTGAGCAATGATTCTTAGTGACGGCTTCCTCGTACTTTCTCCTTCCTCAGATTTGTGACTTGTTCTTTGTTTTTATCTTGTGCAATCGAGAAAGCTGATTTTTGCCATCTCCAAGGAGGTGGAGCAGTGTGACCGGGCAATTGCCAATAGGGAGGCGGAGATCGCCTGGCTGGATGCCAGGCTGGTTGCTTCGGGGAGCGAGCACCGGGAGGAGAATTCAACCCTCGAGGCTGGCTTGGCCGGAGTGGAAACAGAGAATGCTAAGTTGAAGGCTGAGATTGCTCGCTTAAAATAGGAGGATGATCGAGACAAAGCGTGCCTCAAACGACTTGCCGAGCGAGTAACAACCTTGGAGAAAGATTTGAGTCTCCGGATCTGCCCCCACGAGGTCGAGGGCATGATGCACGCGCGGCTGTTGAAGGGGATTAACATCGGTCGGAACGTTGCGCGGTTGATTGATCCTGGCTTTCCAGTTGAGTTCATCAATCTGTCCAACAGTACGGGGCATCACAGAGACAACCTTGTGGGGGAGCCCCGTGATACTCAGGGGCCTCCGCCGCCCCCGTAGCCCCCTATGCTGTACATATTTGTGACCTCCTCTGTACTTATGTAATTTGTAACATATTCAAAGCAATAAAATAAAAATTCTTTCAATTCTGTGTCCATTTGTTTTTACTGTCTTATGTTTGCATGCTTTGTTGTATTAGGTGGCCAACTTGGTTGGTCGCTGTCGTTGTTGGGCTGCCTAAGTAGCAAAGTTCTTAGGCTTGGCATTTGGCTGTGTTAACCAATCTGGTGGCGTCGTACAAGTGATGACTTGAGCGGCCAACGTTGGAGAAGTATGCTTCTCCCTTCGATCGTCGCTGACTGATCATGCTACCTCATCGTAGAGGAAGTCATTGCGTGTGCTGCGTAAGCCCCCTAAGGTTTTGACTGCTATCGGGCCACTTGGATGACCAAGGTTTACTACGACTGCTAATGGGCCGCTCGGATGACCAAGGTTCATATTAGACCGCTTGTAGGCCACCTGAATGACCAGGGTTTAAATACGACCGCTAATGGGCTGTTTGGATGACCGAGGTTCAAGTTCGACTGCTTATGGGCTGCCTGGATGACCAGAGTTTAACGAGAGGGTGAAGACCCTCCTGACTTAGGGGCAGTCTAGGTCGGAAAACCTGCAAAGAAAAAACAATGTACATGCACAAAGGAAGGATGCTAAGTAAACACTTATTTTTCGCAAATTCAAAACAAGCAAGCGAGTGCAAACAATAATGCAATTGCGTACCTGCGTCTGTTACTGGAAGTATCGTCTGAGGTGGATGGCATTCCACGTTCGCGGAACCAATTTTTTATCCTGGCTCCGGAGTTTGTAGGCTCCGTTTCGCAGGACGGCGGAGACGAGGAAAGGCCCTTCCCAATTATGGGAGAGCTTATTGCGGCCGACCAGCTTGCCTGTGGTCTCGACTCCTCGTAGGACCAGGTCTCCTACATCGAATCATCGTGCCTTCACTTTTTGTTGTAATATCGGGCGATCCGATGTTGGTAGGCCACTATCAGTACTCTGGCAGCGTCGCGGGCTTGTTCTAACAAGTCTAAGTGCTCCTTGATTTTTTGGGAGTTAGCAAGAGGGCCGAAGGACTCCACCCTGAGACCTGGAAGCCCGATTTTGATCGGGATTATTGCCTTAGTCTCATAACAGAGACTGAAGGACGTCTCGCGCGTTTGTTCCTTTGGGGTTTTTTGATAAGACCAAAGAATGGAAGGGAGCTCGTCTGCCTATGAGGCTCTGCGTCTTCCAGCTTAGTTTTCAACCCGTGGAGTAGCGTTCGGTTTGTCACCTCCACCTATCCGTTTGCTTGGGGGTATGTCACCGAAGTGTGGACCAGCTTGATGCCAAGGCTAGTACAATACTTGGTGAAACGTTTTCCTAAGAATTAGATCCCGTTGTCGGTCACAACGACCTTGGGGACGCCGAATCTACAGACAATTCTTTGGCGAAGGAAGTCCAGGGTGTTATGCTCTGTAATCTTAGCCAGTGGGACGGTTTTGACCCACTTGGTGAAATAGTCAATGCCTACGATGATGAATTTCCTTTGCCCCGTGGCAATGGGAAACGGGCAGAGAAGATCAAGCTCCCATTGCGCGAAGGGCCAAGGGACTTGAAGGGCCTTCAGATCTGCGGATGGCTGACGGTGAAGGTTGCTGTAAAGTTGGCAGCTTTCACATTTCTTCACAAACTCTGGCGCGTCTTTTTTCATCGAGGGCCAGTAATAGCCTTGATGCATGACCTTGAAGGCCAGGTTTTTTCCACCAATGTGCAACCCACAGATCCCGAGGTAGACCTTGCTTAAAGCGTAGTCAACCTCTTCGGGAGTTAGACAGCGGAGGTATGGAGTTTGGTAGCCACGGTGGTATAGCCGTCTGTTGACCACAGCATACTAGCCAACTATCTTCTTGACCCGTTTGGCTTTCTCCACATCCTCTAGCAACGATCCGTCCGTCAGATAGTTTAAGAAAGGCATCATCCAATTTTTCGCTTCGAAAATCTGCATTGCCTCTCGCTTCTCAATGCTAGGAGCATCTAGGATCTCCCGCATGTCCCTCGAATACTGTTCCGGGTTTTTGGCAGCAGCGGCTTTGGCCAGCTGGTCTGCCTTCCAGTTTTTAGTTCGAGGAACGTGAATCAGGGTCAGTTGATCGAAACCCTGGGTGGCCTCCCTTGCCTTTGCCAAGTACTTGGCCAAGAGAGGGTTGTTCGCCTCAAAGTCTCCGTTAACCTGGTTAACGATTAGCTCAAAGTCGCTGTAAACTGTCTGTCTCTTGGCAGAGCATTCCTTGACTAGCTGCAATCCGGCTAAGAGGGCCTCGTACTCGGTAACGTTATTAGTTGCCGAGAAATTGAGCCTGAGGGAGTATTTCACCTCAAACCCGTCGGGAGTCATAAGGACCACTCCAACTCCATTGCCTATGTCTGTAGACGATCCGTCTACGTGGAGTATCCATTTTTGAACTCTGACAAACAGTTCCGTGCTTTCTTTGAGCTATTCCTTGAGGACTGGGGTTGTAGTCTCGACAATAAAATGAGCCAATGCATGTGCCTTTACAGCACGTTTGTGCTAGAATTCGATATCGAACTAGCCCAACTCGATAGACCATTTTACCAACCGTCCAAAAGCGTCGGGTTTTTGAAGTATATTTTTCAGTGGTTGGTCTGTGAGGACCACTATCCGGTGGGCCTGAAAGTAGGGCCTTAACTTCCGCGCGGAGAACATTAGCGCCAAGGTCAATTTTTCTGCGCGTGAGTAACGGGTCTCTGGAACGGTCAACGTTTTATTCACATAGTAGACCGGCCGCAGAGTGTTAGAGTCCTGGCACATGAGGACAGAACAGAGGGACACCTCCGACACCTCCAAGTAAAGGTATAGCTCCTCTCTGCCATTGGATGACACCAACAACGGTGGGCTAGCCAAATACCGTTTCAGTTCATCGAAAGCGGTTTGGAATTCCGTTGTCCATTGAAACCTGTTAGATTTTATTCCTCTAAGGGCTTTGAAGAAGGGCTGGTACTTGTCACCGGACTTCGTAAGGAAGCGAGACAGTGCTGCCAGCCGTCCAGTCAGTCGCTGGACGTCATTTACGTTCTGTGGCGGAGCCATGTTGGCGAGCACCATAATCTTCTCTGGGTTCGCCTCGATCCCCTATTGAGAGATGATGAAACCTAGGAATTTACCGGAGGCTACTCCGAAGATACACTTAGTTGGATTCAGTTTCATGTGATGCTTACGAAGCACCTCGAATGACTCTTCCAGGTCACAAACGTAGTCGCCGGTGACCTTGCTCATGACGAACATGTTGTCAATGTAGACCTCCATGTTGCGACCAATTTATTTTTCAAATATTTTGTTGACCAGCCGTTGGTAGGTCGTTCTAGTGTTTTCAAATCTGAAAGGCATTACTTTATAGTGATAGGTGCCATGATCGGTCATGAACGAGGTGTGCTCCTCGTCCTCCGAACTTATCTAGATCTGGTTGTAACCCGAATAGGCATCCATGAAGCTTAACAGCTTATGTCCGGCTGTTGAGTCAACCAGCAGGTCGATCCTAGGTAAGGGAAAGCTGTCTTTCAGGCAGGTCTTATTAACATCGGTAAAATCGACGCACATCCGTCATTTTTCGTTACTTTTCTTTACTAAGACGACATTAGAGAGCTAGTCCGGGTAATGGACTTCTCTAATGAAGCCCGCATCCAGTAGCTTCTTCACCTCCTCTCGGATGGCAATCAGTTTTTTCAACGGAGTGGTTCATCCGTTTCCGCCTGACGGATTTTCTGCCGGAGTCAAACCCCAACTTATGGACCATTATCTCTGTTGGGATTCCAGGTATGTCTGTTGGAGTCCATGCAAATAGGTCAGCGTTCCTTCGTAGGAACACAACTAGTTCATCGCGCAGTGGTCCGGTGAGTGAGCCGCCGATCTGTACACACTTCTCCGACTCCTCTGAGTCCAGTGGGATTAGATCCGTGGCTTCACCGGACTACACTTACTGAAGGGTTGTCTCGTCCCGATGGTCAAGTTTTCCAACTATTCTAGTGCTGCCACTAGGGGTAACCTGTGACATGTAACAGGTTCGTCCAGTAACTTTGTCGCCCAGCACCTCCCCGATACCGTAGGGTGTTGGAAACTTTATTTTGAGGTGTGGAATCGAGGTAACCTGTAACGTCCCCGACGCATCCGTATGTAGATATTATCCGCTTTGGCCTGGGAGAACTTTGTGGCGGCTCCAAGCCTACAGGCTGTAGGGTTTCACGGTATCTCCAAGCCTACAGGCCTCACAAGTTTATTTCTGGCAGACGGCCTAAGCCGCCCCTAAAACGCGTCTACAATGAGGGAGGTGTCCATGCCCTTATAAGGACACTTCATTCCCCTCCTCCAATCCAATGTGGGACCTTACAGTCCACCCCCCTTGGGGACCCAGCGTCCCCGCTGGCACACTGGACCGGATCCCGACTCTGATACCATTTATAATGTCTCCGGCGCATCCGCATGTAGATATTATCCGCTTTAGCCAGGGAGAACTTTGCGGCGTCTCCAAGCCTACAGGCCGCAACCTGGGAGAGTTTCACGGCATCTCCAAGCCTACAGGCCTCACGGTTTTGTTTCTGGCAAACGGCCTAAGCTGCCCACAAAACGCGTCTACAAGGAGGGAAGTGTCCATGCCCTTATAAGGACACTTCGTTCCCCTCCCCCAATCCAATGTGGGACCTTACATAACTGTCCCGAGCGCTGTCAAGTAGGGTCTACCCAGTATGACGTTATACACTGAGGGTAGGTCGACCACCAGGAAGGTGAGTGTTCGACTTGCTCTTTTCGGATACGTACCCAAGGTGACTTCCAATTGGATAGTTCCTTGAACGGGCACAGGCTCGTTATCGAGGCCGTATAATGGGCGTTCAGCAAGTTTTAGTTGATTATTTTTAAGCCTAATTTGAAGAATACATCTAAGTAAAGCAAATCTCTAGAACTTCCATTATCAATGAAGACTCGCTTCAGTTGGTAGTCAACACTACCGTCCGAAACAAGTGCGGATACAAGGGGATCAGCATAGGGGGATATTATATGAGCTAAGTCATCATCACTGAAGCTGATGGTGTTGTCTGTCGTTCGTTACTTCTTCCTCTCAGTCTGCTGTTCCTCGCTACCGAATGGGTTTTTAGCAGGTTAGGTGTTAACCATGTTAACCATCCCTACTGCAACCCGATTTCGGGGAGGAGACCACTCCTGTCCCTCTTTGTCAGCAGCTCCAGAGCTATGTCCGGAGCTCCTGACGAACTTGGTAAGGTGCCCTTTACAAATCAGCTCCTCGATCTCCCTCTGCAGCGTCTTGCAGTCCTCAGTCGAATGCCCAGTAGAGCGGTAAAAGTTGCAGTACTTTGACTAGTTTCCAGAGTCCTTTAGTAGTTTTGGTCACTTCAAGAACTTCTCACCGCGGATCTGCATGAGGACGTTAGAGTGTGTGTCCGTCAGAGGTGTGAAGCTGATGCGCCCGTAGTCTCTGCGTTCTCGAGGCCCAGTCCGGCGTTGCTTCTAGCGAGAGTGATCACAGCTGTTGTACTTTCTTTTTCCCTCTCCAGGGAATGATCGAGGCTGATCCGCCTGCTCTGGGCATTTTTCTTCGTTAGCCTCCTCTGCTGTAACATAGGCTCAGGTGATGGATTTCACTTTCCGGAAGGTTTGAGGATTCTTATGGGCCAGGTACTTAAAGAAGTCCCCATAGGTCAACGTAGAGATGAAACTGTCCAGCTTCAACTCCTCCGTGATCCGGGGAATCCACCTGGCCTCTACCACAAAACGATCTAGGAATCGCCGTGGGTTTTCTCCCGATTTCTGCTTGATGTGGGAGAGCTGCCACAATTGCTTCTCTTCCGCCGGCTCGAGGCGTACCGAGCCAGGAAGAGATCCGTGAGCTCACGAAAGTTACTGATGGTGCCTGAAGGGAGGTGATGGAACCAGATTCGGGCATCTCCCTTCAGCATGAGCGGTAAATAGCGGCACATCGTTGAGTCTTCCAACCCTTACAAACTCAGATGGGTGCAAAAGTGATCGAGGTAGTCAACCGGATCACTACTCCCATCGTATGAGTCAAGGGATGGCATCTTAAACTTGGTAGGCAGTGGACGGCTCAGGATCTCCACTGTGAAAGGAGATCGGTCCAAGTCGATGGCGTGCTCCTCATCTTGGAACACACGATTCCAGATTTTGTCCACTCACGGATCTGCGTGAGTGGCGTTTGCTGATCTTTTGGAGTTGAGGTAAGCCCTCAACTCCGTCTTATCTCAGGAAGGTTCAGCATCCGGATGGCTGCTGCCTCCAATAGACTTGGCAGTCCTGGATGCTCGCTCCTAAACTAAGTTTCTGTTTTCGGCCCGAGAGTATTGGGAATTTCTTCTCTCTTGACTTTCTCGCAGAGTTGTGCTCCCGGAACGTTCTTCAAGCCTGTTCTGGCCAGGAACGCAGGAGGAGGCTGGGACTGTATTGTTTCGGGATCTCTCGGGCCTTTTGCCGGCTTCTTTTTCCTCTGACCACCTTTTTTGGTGGTCGGTGTAGGGATGGCTGCCGGAGGAGCTGCCTGCAGTCATTGCTCGTTCTGAGAGCAAAGTATTTGGAGCAGACGATTGTTGGCTTATATCTACTCCATCAGCTGCTGGAAGTAGGGCGCTGGCACTCCGCCCATTGTCCCGTTGACCGTGGCACCAGCAGCGTGGTCCTGGTCAGGATTGGTTATGTCTCTAGCGGGATCGCTAGCTTGGGCTCTCGTGTTCACCATTGCGAATGCAGAATCAAATGGTGAAAAAGAGAGCACAGTGCAAATTTATGGTTGGCTTTTGTAAGCGCTTTTCACAGAAAGCGCCAATGATGCGTCCTTGGATCCGAATTTTGAACAGATTCAGGCTGATCCGCTTATCTTGGTTTCGGCTCTGTTTACTGAATTTGGATCCTGCACACCACTAAAACGAACAGGAGGTCAGTGTGTCGATGAAAAGTTGTCCCACCGAAAATACTCTGACGCTCAAGTCAGTAAACAGGCTTCAAAATATGAGAAGGCTACTGAAGCTGAGAATTGAAAGGGAGAGAGAGCAAGTGTGAGTGAATCTTTAAATGAAAGAGAGACAAAGCCGTCTTCTTGAATCTGGATGGTGGGGAGGCAGTAAACGGCTGTTAGAAGCATGTTTGTATGCCTTGGATTTTTGCGTGTCAGTAGAGAGTAGAGAATTGTAAGTCTGTCTCTGTTGTCGTTGTGGGCGTTGTGTGAGTAAAAGCTTGCGTGAGTAAAAGTTAGCGTAAGTAACAGATAGCGTGCCTGGAATGAGAATTCTATGACTTATTTATAGTTGATAGGGTGATCTCCCTCCTTTGGAAGGAGTAATCCCCTGTGTGATTCTTGGTTGGCCTTCCTTTCAGAGCTGATACCAATTGCCAAATGGACCAAGATAGTTTCCTTCCACGGCAGTCAGCGATTTTCCAAATTACTTACCTTCCTTCTGTGTTTTTTACCGTTGGAGTGTCCCAATTGGCAGGAGATTAGAAAAATATGGCGCCTTCCTTACAGAAAGGGCGCCGATTTTGTCAATGTCCATTTTGGGAGTCAGTTGGGATCGTGGAAGATGCTGGGAGAACCGTTGCTGGCCGTCCGATAGATCGTAGGTTCAAGTGGACCAGGCCTGTAAAAAGCCTTTTATTTTTGGCTTATTGTTACAGTGATTTCAGTCAACGCTCGAGTTGACTATCTGCACGCGAGTTAGCCGCCTGCTAGAGTCAAGACGGTCAACGCTGGCGTTGACAAATGTGGTGCAATTTGACTTTGAGCTTCCAATCACGCAATTTCCCTTCCGGTGGCCGGCCAAACACAATCGATGTTAAATTGTGAGTGTAACCTCCTCCCGAAGGACAATAAAAGCTACATCGTTCAATTTTAAATTACTCTTTTATGCGTTTTATATACATTAAAAATATTATTTTTTGCTTTTAGAGTTGTTAAGATACTTTGAACGAAATTCGTGAGAGGCTTACTCAAGTGATACTGCTCATAGGCAATTCCAAGAGATGGTTGCAGGATGGTGGCTTAATCTTCAGGAGGATTTCCAGTGGCATATTATGAAACAAGCACAAGTTGGCTACTTAAACACTAAAAGTGGGAGGATTTCTAACAATATACAGCGAAATGGCCACAAGCTAGTCGTTCAAGTGACAACATAGAATATAAATGGCGATGTTTTGATTTTATGGAATACGAAAAATCATTTTAACACAAAAGAGAGCCGTAAAGAAGAGAAAAAATGAAAAAAAGAAAAATTTTTAGCTCCTAGTTACGGTCCAAATTGAATTTTATTCTTCACCAAATTTAGGTATGTTATTCTAGTATTAATTTTAGGATATATTACCAATTGATTACTTATTTTCTCATTATATTTTCTTTTGCGCAGTCCTTAGGTGTGTTAGGGATTATGTATAACTGATTATTCAAACGAGTTATTGTGAAGAGATCTTAAAAATAATTATATTTA
>JAODPA010029396.1:5640-37078 GCA_025585075.1 Nepenthes mirabilis
GCCGTAAATGGCTTTTTGTTATATTACGTTGAGTTGCGTGCCAATTTACCAAAATGGCCATGTCCTTCGTCTGCATCAATTAAGTTTGCAGAAAGTCCAACGGAGATAGCCGGTCTGTGTGAACGGAATGTAAAGAAGGCTTCGTGGCCCTTCCCAACTTCCTCTTCGAAAGCTCGCAGGGATTTTGGATCAGTTTTAAGGAATAATCTGCTCAGATTCTCGATGGATTCGAATCCGATCGCAAGTCGTCGTTTGAAAGCAATTCGAAGCCATTTGATGGCGACGACTGACGATTCACGCTCGCTTGTTGAAAGAAATGAAACTGCGGGAGAGTTCTTCCTAAGTAATCTCTCTTCCTTTTCTGATTTAATTGCCGAGGTTTTCGGGTGGCGGGACATGGTATTTAATGAGTGAAATGTGTAGTTAAGTTATTTAATTGGTGCTGTGGATGGGGTACCATTTTAGTGCCTAGATTTTAATGCGAGAGATTTTAAAGTTGACTTATGGATCTTTTAACTGAATTAGTACACTGCAAATAATAATAATAGCAAAAGTTTAGAAATTCCGGACGACTCCCTACTTTATCCTTCAGCATTCAGGTTAACGGAGCTCTGGCTAAACTAGAATTATTGAGGTATCAATAGAATAAAGAAAGGAAAGATTTTGGAGGACAATGCTCTATGCCACGAGATTCTTTTAGGGAAGAAGGTTATCTTTGTTGGGATACGGTCAGCTTATTTTGAATTGAGAGAAAATATTCGACAATAACGACGAGCAAATAATAACAATCACAAATAATAAAAAACATACGAATTTATATGGAAAACCTTCTTTAAAATGAAAGAAAAAACCACGGGACGATACATCTGAAATATTTTTACTATATAAAAGTTTGATTACATAAACCCTAATAAAATTTAAGAACTCAATTTAGAATAAGAGGGAAAAACCACAAGACTATACATTTGAAATATCTGTACTATACAAAAGTTCAGTTACACAAATCCCTATGAAATACAAGGACTCAATATCTTATATCAAATAAACCGAGCAACAATGAGTACATACCAAAAGAGTAGAAATTTGGCCGGTAAAATATTTTTTTTAACTCCAAGAATAGTGTACCTAAGGTCGTTGAAGACTGGAATACAATTTGAAACTCAATTGGATGCTCAAAATTTTCTATTCTTCCCTTTTTCTCTCTTTCTCTTCTTTTTCTCTGAAAGATGGCACTCTAGGTCTCAAAAAATGCAATTGGTTAATCCTAAAAATGTGTCAACGCGTTTTTATACTACGAGCCACGCTCGAGCGCCCATCGGGTGCTCCTCTAACGCAGGTGCCACTAGGAATGGCGCTTTGGGTGTGCCTCGAGCGCATAGCTACTGGAATCGGCACTTCGAGCATCCCTTGGGTGTGCCTTGAGCGCAAGTCTACTAGTTTCGCCACTCATGCGCGCATCAAGCGCATGTCGTGCTCCGGTTTACAGCTTTCCCTAGTTCAGAACTGTACACGTGCATTCTCATACAAGGCCATTAGACATGTCAAATAAGTATGAGGTCCACACGGGAGTGACCTATAACCTAACAGCCTTTCCCTCGCAACTCTGTGGGGGCAATCATCATCCCAACAATATCCCAACAAACTTTAGGCTTCCCTCTTTATGGCACTTTGATTATCATATTCGATCCATTCTCCTCGGTCCTAACATTGGTCAGTGCTAAGAACTTTGATTCAATGACATTCCGTACCCAATGATATCTCACATCAATGTGCTTTGGCCTGAAATGAAATGATGAGTTCCTGCAAAGATGAATTACGCTTTGATTGTTACAAAATAGTACATATCGCTTCTACTTGAAGCTGAGTTCCTAAATGAACTTTTTCATCTACAGTATTTCCTTACTTTCCTTCGTTACAATAATAAATTTTGCTTCGGTAGTCGAGAGAATAACGGATGCTAAGAGACAACTCCTCCCGCGAACATGACTAAATATCCTAATGTGGACTTCGGAGAGTTAATATTGCCCGCCATGTTTATATCTGTATACTCAACCAGAAATGGCTTGTCGCTTCCGAAACACAAGTACAACTTGAAAGTTCCTTGAAGATACCTTAATATCCATTTCACCGTGAATCAATACTCCTTACCGAGATTTGACAGAAAACACCTGACCGTTTCAATAGCATAAGCAGTATTCGGTCTCATGCATACCATAACATACACTAAATTACCCACAGTTGAAAAGTAGGGGACACTTCTCATACTTGCCTTTTCATTGTCCGTGGAAGGTTATTATTGGTTGCTCAGTATAAAATGATTTGCTAACGGAGTGTTCATTGGTTTGGATTTCTTCATGTTAAAACATTGAAACACCTTCTCAACATAACTCTCCTAGGACATCCACAATTTTCTTACATTGTGATCGTAAAATATTCTTATATCCAGAATTTATTTCGTCGGTCCCAAATCCTTCATAACAAAGGATATCTTGAGCTGTTGCTTCAATTCAGCAATCAGGGAGGCATTTCGCCGAATAATAATCATATCATCCACATAGAGTAAAAGAATAACGAAATCATCTTTTGAAAACCTTTGAACAAAGACACAATGGTACGAAATAGTCTTCCGACTGCCTTAATCAACTATAATAGACTCGAACTTCTTATACCATTATCTCGAAATTTTCTTCAACCTATATAGGCTTTTATTCAGATGACACACTGAACGTTCCTTCCCCTCAACTCGGAATCCCTCCAGTTGTTTCATGTAAATCTTTTCTTCTAGGTCACCGTGAAGAAAAACTATCCGCACATCCAATTGTTGAACTTCCATATCAAGAACTACAGCCAATCCAAGCAACACACTTATTGATGACATCTTCACAACCGGGTAAAAATCTCCTCAAAATTAACACCTTCTACTAATTAAATCCTTTCACAACCAACCTCACCTTTTATCTTGATTGCGGGCTGTTCTCATCAGTCTTTTAGTGGAAGACCTACTTATTCTTTAATGCTTGCTTGTCCTTTGGCGGTTTTGTTAGCTCGAATATGTGATTTTCCTGCAACGATTTCATTTTATCTTACATGGTTTCCATCTACTCTAATTTGTGTTCATCCTCCATAACCTCATCAAATCTTTTGGGCTTCCCTCTATTAGTAAGCAGTATATACTCATTAGCCAATAGACAAACAAAGAGCCTTTAATTTCTTGTGGATCGTCAGAGTGGAATAATCTCGGTGGGTTCAGCAACATCATGAGGAAAGCATCATCCTCATCATCGAGCATGGGAGGTCCACGGTCTTCTTCCTCTTTGGCACTGCCTTGATCATCGTCTTCATTACGGACGGCATTGGTATTAAGGGCTAAAGATTCATATAGCAAACCTGACTGCTGTCATTGTTGGAAACGACCTTCGCCTCTTTGCCGATATTTTCAATTGTCTCATCCTTGACGAACACTACATCTCTCGGTTGAATTAGTTTTTTCTCTATCGGATTGTAGAACTGATATCCTAACTCATCTTTCCCGTAGTCGAGAAAGATGCATAGCCTTATGTTCGACTCTAGCTCGGGCCTCTCATCCTTAGGGATGTGGATAAAGAACTTGCACCTAAACATATGCAAGTGGTCATAAGATACCTCCTTTCCGGACCACATCTTCTCTGGAACTTCTCCATTTGGTAAACCGCTTGGTGATAGGTTGATTACGTGAGCCATAGCATTCAAGGCTTCCCCCCAAAATGAACTGGCGAGCTTCGTCTTCGAAAGCATATAGCAAACTCTCGATTAACGTTCTATTCATCCAATCAGCCGCCCCATTTAGCTGCAGTGTCTTTGGCGGAGTCTTTTGATGTCGAATTTCGTGGGTTTGATAATACACATCAAATACTCCGATGCATTTGTTGTTGTTGTCACTCTGGATTCATTTCAGCTTCTTCCCCATTTGCCTCTCCACTAGGGTATGAAATTATTCGAAGATGTTAAAAGCTTAATCTTTCGACTTCAACAGATGTACCCACTACTTTCTTAAATAATTATCAATAAATGTAATGAAGTAAGGTGCTCCTCTAAATATCGTAGTTTGTGCCATTCAAACAACTATTTTGTTTCCGACCTTCATCGATTCAAGTAAGTTTAAATACTCGACACTAATAACCGTGTCTCTGATACTATTTGCTGGAATACGACCCGCTTATTTGAACTGCGAGGAAATATTCGATAATATACAACGAGCAAATAATAACAATTACAAACAATGAAGAACATGCGAATTTACGTGGAAAATCCTCTTTAGGATGAGAGGGAAAAGCCATGGGACGATACGCTCGAAATATCTTTATTATGCAAAAGCTTAATTACACAAATCCCAATAAAACATAATGACTCAACACTTTGTATTAAATAAATCAAGTAACAATGAGTATAAGACAAAAGAGTAGAAATATGACCGGTAAAACATTTTTCTTAACTCTAAGAATAATATACCCAAAGTCGACGGAGACTATTCAAAACTCAACCGGATACTTGAATCTTAATCTTCTCTCTGTTCTCTCTCTTTCTCTTTTTTTTCTCTCAAAGACAGCGTTCTAGATCTTAGAAAATGCAAGTGATTAGCTCTAAAAATGCGTCAGTACATTTTTATACCACGAGCTGTGCTTGAGAGCCTATCGGGCCCGCCTCGGGCACAAGTGCCACTGGGAATGGCGCTCTGGGCACGCCTCGAGCGCATGGCTACTAGAATCGGCGCTTTGGGTGTCCCTTGGGTGTACATCGGGCACGAGTCTACTATTTTCACTGTTCATGTGCACTTCATGCACCTGTCACGCACTAGTCTATAATTTTTTTTCAGATTAGAACTGTACACGTGCATCCTCGTACAAAGCCACCGGACAATACGTCTAATGGGTATGAGGCTCACACGGAAGTGACCCATAACCCAACAATCCGGAAGAATGACTCTTAACTTTTTCCCCATCAAGTTTAAGTGTTACAAGACTTATGTTTGAACTAGTGTTAAAGGTATCTTTTAAGGATTAAGAGATTATTCTAGATGCAAAAGATACCATTTCAGTTGTAAAATCCAAATGCCCTCGCCATGTAAAGTTGTTTTACATTTATCGAGGCGTTGTTCTTATTTTTGGGGTGGTTAAGTAACCTACGAGGGAGTTATTGCCCTTTTTTTTCTAAAGAGTTGTGAACGATTATCCACTCCTTTTGTGGAGTTGGTGCCATTTTATTAGGAATTGTTCCCCCGCCAAGTTATTGTTACTTATTCTAGGGGATAGTTGTCCTTATGTCATATTGCTCACCGTTTCCCTTTCGACCGGTGTTGGGGCCTTTTCTATGTACTATGATTCTAAATTCTGATGTAAGAGATTTCAATGCAAGCTTAAAGATATTTCAACCCAAATTTTGTGCACCATAAACTAGAATAAAAGTTCAGAGGTTCGGGACTAAATTTTTAATTTATTCTTCAATGTTCAAGTTAATAGTGTTCTAACCAAACTAGAATGCTTGAAGTGAGAATAAAAAAAGGGAATGATTGGCTTCTGGAGGCCAATGTTCTATGCCATTGGATTCTTTTTAGGGAGAAAGTTATTTGAAGGACGAATTCCTTCCTTTCTTTATTTCTTGCCTCAAGCATTCTAATTTGGTTAGAGTTTTGCTAACTTAAGCATTAAAGGATGAACTTGGGAGTCTGCTCCGATTCTTGAACTCTTGTTTTAGTTTGTGGTTTGTAGGAACATGTTAAAAGATCGATGAGCCAGCTTCAAAATCTCTCATATCAGAATTTAGATTCACAGTGCATATCATATGTCGTTCCTTTGTTTGCTATGTCTTAGATACCTTAAGGACAGGCAGAACCTTTGGTGGGAAATTGATGGGGTAAAAGGGGAGTGGAATAAACAATGATATCCAAAAAGGTTGGCTTAATGTAAAGAGCTTTCCCCTAGCCATTTTTTTTAGCTTTTTGGACAGTGTTCATTAGTCCGGGAGAATAGGACATGTTTTCTACAGTAATATGCTTTTATGGTGTTTTCATTGGAGCTAAGTTTATTGCTTTTCAGATTTCAATCACACAGAATGTCCTTTCATTGAATTAGCATTTCTTTTACATGGCTCTCATGTGCACCTCTGAGCAGATCACCTAAAAGCCTTAACGTCACAGTTGAATACAGTGATGAACGAAGGCTTGTTCTGACAAAGCATTTTGTAGCTTTTAGCGGATGCAAAATGCACTTCAGATGTTTGGTATAACAAAGATGAGGTCGCGAGCCCAATTTTTTTCACTTGCAGTCAACCGTTGGCAGTCATATGGCCAACAATCAGCTATTAATAGTCATAGCTTTCCCATACATTCCAAAGGCTCTTCACTTTAAAAATAACATTTGAAGTGGCAGAAAAAGGTTTTCTCACCAAAGTTGGTGCATCTACTACGTAAAACAAGTACAGTGCAATCTGAAGTACTGGAACCTATCCATCATGAAATGATACAATTGAGGGATTCAGTGAATGTTTTATAAATTATGAGGGAAAAATGAACAGATTGTGCTTCTAAAATATTCATCTATGTGCTGCAAGTGAGATCATATTCATCTTCGAGTTTGTCTCCTGTAGTAGGATTTTTCTGGTTGCATTTCCCTCCTAGTACTTTTTCCTTTGCCGTTTGGGAATTTGGTGGAATTATCTAGTAGACAGGATGAGCATCTTGCACAAGACAGAATGAAATTCCTGAACTAACTTTGACTGCTGCTTGATCATTCAAGGTGGAAATCTGGAAGATGAATAATACTTGACAAACTATCAGACCAGCTACTCATACTATTTTGAGGGAGATGTTTCTGGAACAAGAGGTACAATATGTTAGATATACCAAAAAATGTCATGATAAGACTAGTAATTATAGACGAAAAAATTGATAGTGAATTGAGACTGGAGTACTTATGGGGAGGGAGAAAATGATAATTCTAAGTTTATAATGAATTGTGGAGCAATGCAATACAATACAAAGAATAGAGGCTGCAAATATTTAAGGAGAAAATATAAAAATATGTTTTAAAAAAGGTGATTTAAATATGGTGAAAGAAGAGCTAGTGGAAAGCTCTAGTTAAAGAGACCAACTTCATTGCTATGCAAATTGCCCAGAGAATCTAAAGGCTACTGGAAACGAGGCTATGGCATGGTGAGAAAAGATATGAGACCTTTGGTCCTAACCCTGGACATTGCCAGATGCAGCATGGTTCCAACTATTTAACAACCTGGACAGCCCGACCCACAACTCCACCAAACTGTATATTAATGCTCACTACAATCATAAGCAAGTTATAAAAATTGGCTACCTAAACAATTCCCCAAGGGGCTGCAGATGTGTTCCTAGGCACAGCTGTGTCTCAGTACCAAAGGCTCTCCATTAATTGTTGCTATTGCAGTGTGCCCTTGAGTTGTTCTGAGAAGTCCTTTTGTTTTCTTTACTTATTATCTAAGTTGTATGATTCTTAGAGTTTAGGGAGGTTGAATGGTTACCAAAAGTTGAGTGAGTTTATTTCCTTAAAATAGTAGTAGATCCCATATTGGTGAGTGATTCCTAACACTTAAGTCGAGTAATTTCCTGGATAAACTATCAAAGGTAAGTGATTCTTTTTACAAATTGAATGATTTCCCAACTTTTGTAATTGTATTTCAATTACCCTTTATCAATTCAAGTTCCAGTTTATTTTATGAGTACATGTTAATTGGTGAGAAGAAGTCACGGCATGTCTTTCTTGAATCTTCATGTTGATGTTGACATCAGCCTATTTTGAAGCGAGAAAATTTAAAGATGATTTTACAATATAAAGCAGACTTTTCCTGCATTAAGATTAGGTTACACTGCCTCATTTCTGCTTCAATATTGCCAAATGCAGTAGCCCAGAGATTTTGAGTAGTAAAGGCTGCTATTGGTGGTGCTTTTGCATCTATCTTTAATCTAGATTTTCTAGTGAAAATTTGAAAGAGAATGGTTAGCACGGGTAAGATATACTGGTTATGGTTCTGCAAGAAGTTTCACTGACATGGGTAAGATATACTGGTTATGGCTTCATAATAAATTTCACTGAATTTTTTTTTTTTAATTTCCCTGTTTAATCACAGTTATTTTCTGTCTTTTACTTCTCTCAGAGGATTGTACAATAAAGTCATGGCTGGAATATTTTGTAGGTCAGGGGTATAGTGTAATCCTTCCTGAAAAGTTATACACAGGAAAGTGGAATGTATATCGGTAGGCATCCTTATGCTGAAGTTCTTTGGTAATCATTTTTTTCTCTCTTACATCCCCTTTCTCATATTTATATGTGACTAGTGCTAGTGGCTGTGTTATTCTTGTGTGGCAGATCTGTACGTTCCCCATTGAAACTTATAAGTAGATTTCCTGATCATCCTGAGATTGGGACGTTGCATGATAACTTTGTGTGAGTTTGTCTTTTCTCCTCATGGATTGATATTTAAGGATGATTTAAATCTATCTTTTTTTAAAGATTTTGCGAAGATAAACTTACAGTTATGATAAGTGGGTGCAGACATGCTGTTGAAAGTTTCCCAGATTGCAAGTACTTAGGTACAAGAGTGCGGATGGATGGAACTGTTGGAGAGTAAGTTGACTGAGTATTACTTACTGCATGCTTCAATTAAATTTCCTGTCCGATAATTTTCAGTTTCGATGCAGCAGTGATTTTTACCATCTTATTTTTCATTCGTCAAGGTACAAATGGATGACATATGAAGAAGTTAGTACTGCTCGATCTGCCATAGGATCAGCTCTTCAAAATCATGGGATATCAAAGGTGACCCTATTTTGCCTAGTTGTTACTTATCAACTTATCATTAAGGACTATGGGTAGTGAACTAATTGATAAGTGGTTAAGCTGCTAGGACAGTGGGGATATTGGTCCATTCTTTCTCTTTTAATATTCTTAGGGTGAATATTTCCATTCATTGGAGATGATAATCAATGTATCTCAACTCTCAAATTAAAGTTTTTACCCTCTGTTGTTCATTGATTAATTTCCAGCTTGTGTCTCTAGCAGGGAGCACGCATTGGGCTGTATTTCATCAATAGACCAGAATGGGTCATAGTTGATCATGCTTGCTCAGCATATTCATATATTTCAGTTCCTCTATATGACACACTTGGTTAGTATTTTTATTTTATTTGTTAGAAATAATGTCCTATTTTGGTCTACATTATGTCACTTTTGACAATTGTTTGTTTGATATTCAGGTCCAGATGCGGTTAAGTATATTGTTAATCATGCGGATGTTCAGGCCATTTTTTGTGTGCCAACAACCTTAAATGCAGTGAGTGCGCTCCTTTTTCTCCCATAAGGCATTTCTTTGTACTGTAACCATGCTAAGTACTAATGAAACGCAAACGTGCTTCTCAGGAAATAATGTAGAATTTTGTCAAGTTTTATGTCAATCCACCTGGAAGGGGCATGAAGAATGTAAAAGTAGCATGGGTTGCATATTACTCTGTTATTTTCAAGTGAAAATTTAAACATGTAAATGCAAACTATCTGAAGGTTGACGTCATCTAGTAGGCACTACCCTCCCTTCCAAGACGTATAGCTTGAATAAGCAAGTAGAATAAAGCCTCATAATGTGCCATCACCTTTTAAGGCTGATCTGTTTAATGGATGAAAATATTGGTATTGATATCGGTCACAATTATATTGATATCAAATATATTGGACAATATATATAGGTATCAGATATATCAAACGGAAAAAAAAATTTTGAAAATTATAAGCTAATAGAGCCATATCAATTGTATTAGCTGATACGGAAATATGGAATGATACTATCACTGTATATAAAAATATCGGTATTGAGGGCCCTGATACTGATTCATATCCACCGATATCTTCAGCCATGGTCCTATCCTAATAGCTTATAATGCAAGGATACTGTTGCTGAACATAATTAATTTTTTTTTTTATCACTCTTGATGCATTGATATCTGAATATATAGCATCACATAGGGTGGGTGAGAATATCTGTCTTGATTTTCAAAGTGGGCTCATACTTTGGACCATCCTGGAAGCATCCAAACAACATCGGACTGGTGGACAAATAAAAACCTCTTTTTACTTTCCAAAGAACTGAATTGATTTTATAAAGATGAACCTTATGTGTCCTCCAAGTAGGAGTCTGCCTTTGATATTCGACATCATTTGTCTGGATGCATACATCATTTCACTGTGATATATCCTACGCCAATACAAAACTTATATTTTCCTCTTGGAAACTGCAGTTATTGACCTTCTTATGTGAGATTCCAAGTGCATGTCTTATAGTGGTATGTTGTAGATTCAAACTTGACAGTGAAATATGTCAATGAATTTTCAATTTTTCATTATACATTTTTTCTTGTCTTGCGTCCTCTTAAATACAGGTTGTGGGAGGGGTGGATATCCGCTTGCCCTCTCTTCCAGCAACATCAGGTGTTAAGCTTATTTCATATTCAAAACTACTGAGCGAGGTAAATCTGATAATTCTTATATATTTCTATCAGTTACATTTAGTCATGCATTCTAGAAGTAATTGCAGTATAGAAAATGCCGAAATCTCTGGCAACCTCAAATAGAGTGTGTATACTGTGGGCAAGCATCACTAAAATTTTCTATTCCCAGCAGCACAATGCAAAGAAGCGAGAAACCATGTGGTTGATTTCTCGATGATTCAAACAGCAGGCACTGAACTTGGAAAATCCTAGCCTCTCTTTGTGCATATTAGCAAAATAAGCACATTGATGTAGAACCTCGACCATTGATTTTTTTTTTTTCCTGTTGTTCTACCTGTGTATGGGTCACATCAGATTAGGGCTTAAAGTGTGCTGATATCTGTTCATTGCAAATCAATATTGTTAACACTAAGAACTTCGAAACTCATGAAAGCCTTATCTATTTTGGGAACTTCCTTTGCAGATAAATTTGTCTGACAGGAAACAAACAAAGGGGTAGATTTGTGAATATGAGTAGAAGTATCTACAAGAAAATGCACCTTAGATCTTTTAAAACCCTTCTCTTGTACTCTGGAATGTCTGAAGGTGGGGTAGAAATCTAATTAGGAAGACTGCCTAAAAATCTAAATAATCAACCGCCATTAGAGGCATCCAAAAGGAAGCTTCTAGAAAATAAATAGCAGAGACTCTGATATTGGATTCCTATTTAGGCTTGAAATATATATATTAAAAGTTCCCGTTTCATTGCAAGTACCTATTCCAGAATCACTTATTATAGAAGTACTGAACTTAGCCTCAATTTACATCTAAGTATAAACTGACTGCATATGTTATGAAGGATGGAGGAGATGGCTTTCTTTCAGTGTCTTTGCCTTCTACAGCTCACGGAATAGGTTAATGCTACCGCAGTTCTTAGGCATGGTCATGAGCATCCTCCTTTTGTCTTTCCCTCCCTCAACAGGGAAGGGGTAGGTATTCCAAGTAGATGGAGACTCTCCATTTGCATTCTGTTTATGACCTTTATACACTTGTCTGAAGGAGAGAGAAGGGGGGCTACTTGATGAATTTAATGAAAGAGTTGGGATTCTGTTCTTTGAGTGCCTATAGCTTACATTTGGTTCTGTTTAGTACTAGTCTATTTCGTTTTGCATCTTATTTCATTAAAAAATTATTTGGAACATTTCATTGCTGAGTTCTATTCATTTTTCAGCACTCTTTCTTGTTACAAATGGGTTTAAAATTCATTACTTCAAATTAGTTACATATGATTCTTATTTGAAACTACATATTGAGAATTTTGTTATGAAATAAGAATCAAGAAAAATATATAAAATTGATGCGTCTTGAGGACCCGAATTGTTGTACGAATTAGGGATCCATCTTGTTACGTATGAGCGTCTGAACAGAAACGAGTCCGATCTTTATAACTCAGAATCTGAATCCTATACATCACGACAAGACAAACTAAATGTAAGAGGTATACGAGAAGCACTCCTCCAATATTCAAGTCAGAAATTTTTCTACTCGGAAGAAAAAGATACAAGGAAATAAGTACGAGAATATAAAGTGGATGGGGATCACTCGTTTGGTGCACTCGTTTAATAGAGTGGCTTTGGATGATCACTCAGCTAGCGGCGTGTCTAACTTTGGTAATTGTGCACTCAAATGGTGGAGTGTCTCACTCTTTTTTCATTGTCTGGCTTCGTTCCATTTTTCTGTAGGATAGAGGCTTTATTTATAATAAGAGATGTTCTTTGGTTGGCTAACTCCTGAATGTCTGCGTGGGCATGGTGCCTCTTCGGTGATGAGGGGCGTTACTTGTTTATATAACAGTCGCCTTTATTTAATTGCCGAACCACTTGGCTTCCAGTTGTTGGGATTGCCGCAGCTGCCGCCTGAAGCAGTTCATTTAATGTTTCATTATGATCCTTTAATACTTGATATACTTGATGATTTGCGTCGTGTCACCCGGTTTAGCTGTTGTTTGTGTAATAGCCGCCTTCATTCAATGGTTAGACCGCTTGGCTTCCAACTGTTGGGATCGCCGTAGCCGCCGCCAGAAGCAATTCATTTAATGCTTTGTTATGATCCTTCAATGCTTAGCGGTTTCGGTCGCGTCCCCTGATTTAGCCATTGTGTCTTTTGTTTCATAGGTTTAGAGGCGTCTCCTATTGGACCGTCGTTACTTGGGTTTCTTATCCTTCCATGCATTGGATTTGGGCCGGCCCAATTCTTGCTGTACCCATCACTAGCCCCTAGGCTGGGAGGTTTGAATTTCAACTCCCAACATGTTATTGATGGGACGCTAGTTGCAGATTCTTTACGCGTGTTTCTTCCTTAGATATTCTACCAATTTCGGGTCTTGTTGGCAGGATTTGATTCTCTGCCATCAATGCTGAGATACATTATCTTCTCGAATTGAATGTCTGTTGATCACTCTTCTCGGCTATAAATGGCAGGGCTCTTTTTGCTTTGCGTCATTTGTCCGCCAGGTGGTATGACTGCTCAGAGCTAGCATGGAGCCTTCACTGTCACAAGCCAGACTTGTTGGGAGTTCTTCCCTAGTATTTGAAGTCGATATCCGATGATACGTTTGAAATTTGCCTTGGTTGCCCTTTTTTTTATAGGAAGCTGCATTGGTTTCCTCTTTTACGTCCGCCCCAAAACCAAGCCGTCATTGTCGTGACAATACTTCCATAATCAAGACTTGGGCAACTACAGCAGGTTTTGGCTGATGGTTTTTTTTCTCTCCCTCCCCATCTGAAATGGGCAATTCTTGGAGTACTGCTATTATTTCTGGGGTGAGGGCTTTCCTTTTTTTTGCATCCGTCCCAACGCTGGGCTTGTATGTTGTAGTGGTGCCCTTTATCTCGCTGGTCCTCATGGAGGCGATTGAGATATACGTTGCTGGTTTGGATGGACGTCTTTCTTTCTCTTGTCGGATCGTCGCTCTATGTTTTCCTTATCTCATTCCAATATATACTTTTACTATTGTAAGCTTGTATATTGTAAAAGGAATTAATAAATGGAATTACTCGAATGTTGTTTGTTTGCTTTCATTGCATGGCTCCAATATTCTTATATTCTTTGAATAATTGAAGCACTCGAATGTTATTTTTCGTCGTTTAATTTTTGACAATCTGACAACTCGGACCCCTAATAACTCGATTTTCTGACAATCCGACTTGTAATAAGATATTTCGAATGCTCGGTTTTTTGCATCCGTAAATTAGTCGAACTGGTCTCGAGTGGCAGTAGGATCGCTTGTCGCCAGTCTGTTGCTTTAAGAGATGATATGTCAGGGTATCATAACCTACGTTGCGTTGCAGATATGCCGATTTGGGTGTTAGAGCTGCTAGCTATTTGCTTGCTCTGTTGAGAGGCGTTGCGTCAGGCTATTATTATTGACACAGTGAAACAAATGTGCCGCAGCACACTCCAGTGCTGGTTGTGCTGCGGCACGTGTCTTGGCCATTATGGCAATTCCCCTCTTTAATGCCTTTAAACGACGTCATTTTTGTGCCAAAGTTTTGGATATTTAAACTCTGGCATTCTTTCGTTTCTGCACTTCTTTTTTCGCATTCTTTGCCCTAACTTGCCTTTTTTTTTTGCCTCCATGGTACTCGAATAACTTCTAAGAGGTCGCTGCGATTTGATCCGTCCTCACTTGTGGTGATGTAGATGATATTTATGAGAAGTATAATATTTCTATCGCTGTTCCATATATGATAATATCTGCATCATCTGGATCTTTTATTTTGTGCGATCTCGTGGATAGCATGTTAACCACTCCAACTGCAACCTGATTACGCGGCCGCTCTTGCTATCCCAGCTCATCATTATTTTTCCTCCCGCAGGCTTGCCCTTGGTCTCTCAAGATCTTGTTGAGGTACCCCTTCTGGATTAGGGTCTCAATCTCATTTTATACAGTCCAGCAATCCTCGATGTTGTGACCTGGTAATTGATGGTAGAAACAATACTTTAATTGATCTCCTCATTGCAAATTCTAGGGCTGGTTGGGCCACTTTAGGAACTTATTTTGAATCTGTATTAGGATGTCCATCCGTGTGTTGTTCAAAGGGGTTAGGTTTAGAGGCTTGAACTCTCTTCGGTCACTTGGTTCTGTCCTCCAATGCTTCCTGGGATATTGGGTGGTGGAACTGTCTCCATTCCTCTTGTTCCTGCTCGTTGACGCCGGATAGTGGTCTACGCTCTCTAACATTTTCACTTCGTTGGTCTCTTCGATGGCGATGTATATGCGGTTGATGGTCTATACCTCAAGAAAAGTCTTGGACTTTTGCTGGACCAAGTATTTGAAGAATTCACTCAATTACACGGTCGCTATGAAGGAATTCAGCTTCATCTCGTCGGTTAGCTTCGATATCCTCTAGGCCTCTGCGTTGAGGCGGGCCAAAAATCACTTTAGACTCTTGTTTGGCCCTTATTAGATGCAGACACGGTGCTTTTCTTCCTTTCGGTTGGAGGCGAATTACGACAGAAAATTATCGACCAGCTCTTGGAATGTTCTGATTGAATCTGGTTGCAACTAGTAAAACCAAATTCGGGCATCTCCTTTGTGGGTCAGTAGGTAAAAGGTCATACCCCACTCAGAATGTTCGATTCACCGTTCCTCTTTTCCGTGTGCCTTTGTTTAGATTTGCTACTGGATGAGGAGCTGGAGTGCATTGCAAGGAATTCTTATGTTCGAGACTTGTGATCTTGTCAATCCATCCAATTCAGATATATACAACCAAGTAGTGGATTGAAATTATGAACAGGCCCAAGAATCAGGGCTTCGTGTCCTTAAAACCATTTCTTTAGTTGGGAAGTTGTTGTGGATGTTTTCTTTGGAAATAAACGTCCAATGGCTCAAGGTTGTAAAGTGTTATCAACTTCCAGAGGATAGGTGAAGAATATTTACTGTGACATCCAGCTCTAGTTGTCTGTGCTTCATTTTAGAGGGCCAATTAGACTTAAGAACACACCATACTACTACATTATCCGAATGATTATTCCCAAGTCCCCTCTAAAATCTTGGACTGTCAATAATATAGTTGAGCTTGCAGGGTCTTTATAAAAAATATTATGAAGTTTGTATAGTTGAATATGCCCTGATTAATAATTGAACAGCATGATCACCTATTTTGATTTCCTATTTATAGCTGATTATGGTATTTATGAGCCACTTATCCCCAAAAATATAATCTCTATGAGTGGGAAATGTATCAAATTTAATAAATAAAAAGAGGTGTGTTGTGTGCCTACTATGACTCCAAATATTTTGTTCTTCTAGGGTCATTCTAGTCTTCAGCCATTCTGCTTACCCAAGCCCGATGATGTTGCAACCATATGTTACACCAGTGGCACTACTGGAACACCTAAGGTATATACTTTTTCCCGTGTAGGAAATAGCAAATATTATAGCTTCTGGCTCACAGCTTTTTTTTTTTTTTTGCAAAGGGAGTTGTACTGACACACGGAAACTTAATAGCAAATGTTGCTGCTGGGAGCCTTTCAGCCAAGTTTTTCCCATCGGATGTGTGAGTTGGTTGATATATAATGCAATTACTACCATAATTGTTTGAGATGAACATCGTTGCCCTTGCTCCTTTTCATCTTATTCCTTCATTTCTTTGTGCTGTTCACTAAATTACGTGCTATCTTGACAGTTACATGTCATATCTTCCTTTGGCACACATCTATGAACGAGCTAACCAGATTATGATGGTCTACTGTGGATCTGCTGTTGGTTTCTACCAGGGGGTGTGTGACCTAACCCATGCTATCCATGTCATACAGTTCTGGATAGTTTAGATATAATGCTACCTGTTGCACACTTTGCTTCTATAAACTTCCTATACATTGCATTTGAGTTTAGTAATGATGTTGGGACTTTTTTGGCTTGTAGACTGACTTTTTCAATTATGAATGAAAGTGTGGTTCATCTGTGAAATTAATAATAGCTAGTGCTGGAGAGTATGAAAGACTGGAGATTCTGAGAGCACAGTCATGTTAGTCTTCTATCTGGAAAGGGCGATAGACTTTTCAACTGAATTTTCTTGGTGCTGGTGTGTGGAGTATATCTCTTAGTTTTGTAGTTAGATATACATTTTGTGTGATACTTCTAGTCTGAAGTGTTTGGGTGGCTGTTTGCTCAAAATCTTCAGTTTCGAGAAAAAGTAAAGGTTGAAATTGGGTCTATCATAAGAAACTCCAAAAGCCTTATTGTTTGTTGATCAGAGATCTCTGGTGGAGTATGAGTTGGTTCTTCCTTAAATTTGTGGCACATTGGAATCGAAAAGAAGGTTTTATGGGCATTGAAGAGCCATCCAATGGCTGCTGGGTTTTGTTAATAGAATGGGTTTTTTGAAAGGTTTTAGACTCACAGCAAGCCAAGCAGCATGATGAGAATGAAAATTTTGAGCGTTGAAATTGTTTGTCAAGAGCCTTGGTTGGATTTAGACATGGGTACTTACTGATGCTTAGCTGAAGTTTACAAAAAAAATTGACACTAATGACCGACCTTTGGGAGTCACGGTGGGTGAATTATGGTTTCTATGGAGGTTGGGTGCTTCCCATATTTTTTTATCCGCCTACATGCTCATTATAAATGTGTTGACACAATAATGTCATTTTTGGGCAGATTGTAATGAAATTGTTTTCTGTGTTTGAGCTTGCCCAAAATTGTAGGATTTGTGTCCTACGTCAGATTATTGTGCTGATGTTAGGCCATGGTATGTTATATGCTGCTGCGATTGAAATTACACAGTTTAGCTAATATAGTATTGTGCAATGCGTCGGAATAATGAATTGCCTTTTATTGGTACATGTCACTAAATTGAAGATTGATTCTGAATTAGAAAATGATCTATATATGACATGTTCACATTGTGCTTCTAGGTTCACATGGTTGAATAGAAATTTGATTATTTATCCGTAGAATTTTACAATACAAGGACTGTGTTCTCTCCCTCTCTTAATTTACCTTTGGCAGGATAATTTAAAATTGATGGATGACATGTTAGAATTAAAGCCAACTGTATTTGCCAGCGTACCTCGCCTGTACAATAGAATATATGCTGGGTAAATATCTGAATATTCTGCTATTCTGGATCTTCAATTTTTGGAATTATTAGTTCAACTTCTGATTCAGTTTAATGGTTACAGGATCAGTAATGCTGTCAAAACTTCTGGGGTTCTGAGGGAGAGACTCTTTAATGCTGCCTACAATTCCAAGAAGCAAGCCATAATGAGTGGTATAGATACTAAGATCCTGATTTTCTCAATACCTTTCAAAGAATTATACTAGATTTACTTACCTCATTTAGGAAATTCTGGACTCAAGTATGTATCTTTTCTCTCTCATGAACTTCCTGGCACATGACTGTCATTTTCGTATGGGAGCCATTCAGGACTCAAGAAATTTGTTGGAGGGTCCCAATGAATGCATAGTCCATTCTCATCTACTTAGCCTCTCTAAACCCAAGATGTGTTAAAACAACATTGCTTTTTTGATGTACAAACATGAGATGACATTTAAATGACTATTGAGAGTGAAGATATTCTACATAATGTGAATATTCCACCAAAAAGTTTTCTTTTAGTTCAAAATGATCAATATGTAAAATCAAAACGATTGAGTGCTGAAATTAGCATGAGAACATCTAATTTGAATTTTAAAGGAAGGGTTTGGACTTACATAAAAATAAGTGGCATAGAAGACGAAGAGCCAGTGTTATAATACCTGGTGCACATATAATAAGAAATAAAAAGTGAAATTAGCAGGAGGGGGGTCCTTTGTTATTATTTATCGGAACTTCTTTCTTCTTTTTGAAAGTTTCTTGTCATTCTTGTGTTAGTTCATTTTTCTTTAACCCTTTGGGGTGGGGTGGCAACTTTAGAACACTGCAAGTTGATGCACACTTACAGGGGAAGAATGGAAGCCAAACAGGATTTAGAGAGTTTCTGTGCAACAAATGTCAAAAATGATTTAGTTTTTAGTGCATGGTGCATGTGTAATGTGATACAAAACTGTTGTAACTTGCAAGTGACTGAATTCAGCTTCTATCAATCTTTTGGTATAATTGTGTTGCGTACCAGAAATTCGGGTTGTACTACGGATTGGGAGCCACAAATCGGGTCTTTGTGCTGGTCAATCTGATACGGATCCGATCTCCATAGCCTCGAATTTGAACCTGCGCAACACAACTAAAAACGAAAGGTTAGAGGACGGCGGAAACTTCTCCCACCGTGAATCCTCCGACGTTCAAATCAGTAATGTTTTTCCAACAGTATAGAAAGATGCATGAAGATGCATGTGCGATGGATTGAGCGTGAATATGTCCTGTTGACGGACGGCTTAGAGGTGCACTCACTGACGGTATCTCAAATCTGATCCATGTTGAGGGGTTTCTTAGGAATATGGAAGATAGGCTTTCTGGAGAGAGAGAGAGAGTCCTCCAGAAAGAGGACAGGTTTTCTCTGAGACGGATGACTAGCTTCTTCAAGTCATATCTCATGGTAGGAGTGGGTGGTTCCTTTCCTTCCTTTTTCTCCCTTGCCCCCTTGGCCGATTTGGCCACTCTCCCCATTTTGGATTTTTCCCCTCACTGGCCATTTTCGGCCGTTCCCTCCTTGGATGGATCTTTGGGACAGATGGTGGTTTTCATTTTTATCCGTTTTTCTCCTCCTTTTCTCCCCCGCCCCCACTTCTTCTGGTATGGAGGATTATTTATGGAGGTAGTGGGTAGTTAGATTACCCTCGTTAGTTACAACCGTTTTCTGTGAATATGAATGAACGGGTAAATTAGCGTGGATGCATGGATCGCTTTATGGGCTGAATTTCATTGGGCCTTTTGGGCTGGGTTTACCAAACCCATCAAATTCACATATTTATTTTTATGGGTTATGTGATGAATTTATTAAGCTTTTCCAAAATTTGCAAAATCAACTTTCTATTTTGCTGAATTTATTCTTTAATTTCCCATTTTGCAGTTTTATGCAATTATCTAATTTCTGGCCACTTCAAGCGAGTTTTTGGTAACTGCATTGCGAAAACTAGGTCTAAAAAACCCTCCCATGCTCAGCCTGTAGCCAGTGAAGCCACCTGGACACCCCCCTCCCCAGCCGTCTCTTCTCTGTCCCACCCATCTCCTACACCTCCCCACTCCCTTTTCTGTCCTCCTGCAGCCTCCTCCTCTCTCTCTCTCTCTCTCTCTTTCTCTCTCTTCCTCCGCCTCCCTGAGCAAGTTCAAAGTTCAAACAAATGTGTTGCCTCCTCTATTTGCACTGTTCTTAGATCTCATGGTGATGGGGGAGAGAAAAGGGAGCCGGTGGCATAGAGGGCCTTCGAAGGAGGAGGGAGCAGTGGGTTGTGGGGGAATGGGGAGGCTGGGTAGGGGAGGGGGAGGTTCTGGCAGTTTCACCAGCCACAGAAAGAGGGAGGCCGGTCATTCTGGGTGTTGGGTGGTGCAGTAGATCTGCTGCCATGATTTATTTTTGGGATTTTTTTTCATATTTTTTGTTTTTTTTTTTAAGTTCTTTGTTAAATTTTCTTACATTTTGAGTTTCAAGAGTACCTTGTCACCAACCCATCGGGGGTTCTCAAGACCACTTCGGCCCCACTACTAGCCTGCGTTGAGGACCCTTCTATGTGTAAGGTCCAAGCTGGCGCCTCCTCTAGCTGGCGGGCAGCTTTGCTGGGACTAAAGGTTCCCGGAACCAAGGTTGTGGCTTCAACAATGAAGTCTGCCAGGGCCTGTCCTCTAATGGCCGGCCTTGGCTTGAATTCTATGTTAAACTCGCCCAATTTAATGGCCCATTTGACTAGCTGTCCAGACATGTCGAGCTTCTGCAGGATTCCTTTCAAGGGTTGATTGGTCAGGACGACAATTTTGTGTGCTTAGAAGTAGGGCTGCAGTTTCCTAGTTGAATAGACAAGCAATAGTGTGATCTTTTCGGCATGTAACGGTTCTCGGTGTCCGCCAAAGTCTTACTGACGTAGTAGAATAGCCGTAGTACGTCCGATTGCTGTCGGATTAGGACCAAGTTTAGCACCACATCCGAAACCACTAGGTACAGGTACAGCTCCTCGCCTTCCTTCGGTGACGTCAAGAACGGGGGATCAACCAAATATTCCTTCAGCTCTTGGAAGGCGGCCTGACAATCGGCTGTCCATTGGAAGCCGTTAGCTTTCATCCCCCTCAAGGCCTTGAAAAAGGGGAGGTGTTTTTTCACGAATTTTGCTAGGGAGCGGGAGAGCACTGCAAGTCTCCCGGTGAGCCTCTAAACGTCCTTCACTGTCCGCAACGAGCTCATATCCATGATTGTCTTTCTCTTCTCAGGATTTGCCTCAATCCCTTGACGAGAGATGATAAAACCCAAGAATTTCCCGAAGGATATTCCGAAAATGCATTTAGTCGGGTTCAACTTCATCTGGTGCACCCGGAGTGCTCTAAAGGCCTTGCCAAGGTCGCGGATATGGTCGTCAATGGTTTTACTTCTAACAAGTATGTCATCAATGTACACCTCAATATTCTGACCAATTTAGGCTTTGAACATCTTATTCACGAGCCGTTGGTACGTGGTACCTACGTTCTTCAAGCCGAAGGGCATAACCCTATAGTAGTAAGTCCCCTGGTATGTTACGAAAGAAGTGTGTTTTTCATCCTCTGAACTCACCCTAATCTGGTTGTAACTCGAGTAGGTATCTATGAAGCTTAATAGCTCATGTCCGAATGTAGAGTCCATGTGAAGTCCATCAACAAGTTAATCCTATGAAATAGGAAGCTGTCCTTTGGGCATGCCTTGTTCATATCGGTGAAGTCGACGCATATCCATTACTTCCCGCTACTCTTATTGACGATAACTACATTGGAGAGCCAATCCAGATATTGGGCTTCCCTAATAAAGCTGGCGTCAAGCAACTTCTTTTCTTCCTCGTGGATGGCAATAAATTTTTCGATGGAGTGGTTCCTCTACTTCTGTTTGCTAGGCTTGTGATCGAGATTGAGACTTAACTTGTAATCATTACTCCAGTCGAAATCCCCGACATATCGGTCGAGGGTTCGTGCGAAAACATCAAAGTTCCGCAGAAGGAAAGTGATCAGTTAGTCACATAGGGGTTCGGCAAGTGATCCCCCAATCTGTACACATCTCTTTGGGTCGCTGGGGTCCAGAGGGATGTGGTCCATTGTCTCACCAGACTGATCTTGTTGCAAAGTCGTCTTGTCTCGGTGATTAAAGTCCTTGGTCGATCGGTCCGGAGTGGCTTGAGTGATTTGGGATAAGTAGCATGTCCAGTCGGTCATTTGGTCGCCCAGGACTTCTCTGACGTCACATGCTATAGGAAATTTTATCTTCACGTGTGGGATTGATGTTATGGCCCCGAATGCGGTTAGGCAGGGTCGGCTTAGGATAGCATTGTAAACTAAAGGTAGGTCAATGACCTAGAACGTGAGCGTGCGGGTTGTCATCCTGGGGTACTTTCCAAGGTGACCTCCAACTGGATGGTCCTTTAGATGGTCACGGGCTCGTTGTCTCGTCCGTAGAGGAGTCCCTCGGCTGATTTTAGCTAACTCTTTTTTAACCCTAACTTAAAATATGCATCAAGATAAAGCAAGTCATGAGAACTTTTATTATCAATAAAAACCCATTTCAACTAATAGTCGACCATATTATTTGAAACGAGTGCAGATACAACTAGAATGTCAGAATGGGAAGCTATTATATATGCCATATCGTCGTTGTTAAGACTAATTACATCATTTCTAACTCCTACCCTTGGCCTCTTATTGCTGGCAGCTATCTTGTGGCGGTCTCGGAGATGGTTCTTGGATGGTCGGGTCGCCATCATGCTAATCACCCCAGCCGCGACTCAGTTCCTCAGCTGCTACTGTTCCAACCCTTCTGCACCTGTTCCGCTGAGGGTCTACCCCAGGTTTTGCAGGAATTTGGTAAGGTGCCCCCTTCAGATGAGATCATCAATCTCTTTCTGCAGAATTCGGCAGTCCTCGGTGCTGTGACTTGGAGATCGATGGTAGTGACAGTATTTTGTCTGATCTCTACCCTCCGGATTTTTGGCTGGCTTTGGCCACTTCATGAATTTTTCATTCTGGATATTTATGAGAATGTTGGTCCGAGAGTCATTCAGATGGGTTAGGTTCAAAGGTCTGAACTCCCTTCGAGCTCGCAGTTCCATTTTGGGTTGCTTTCTGGTCCCGCGGGAGTTGATGTGGTCCCCGTTCCTTCTTTTCCCGTTTGTTTGCTCATGGCCAAAGTGGTCCACGTGCTTTGGCCACTTTGCTTCATTGGTCTCCTCAGTAGCTATATAAGCACGGACGATGACCTTAGCCTCACAGAAGGTCTGGGGGTCATTGTGGACCAGATACTTGAAGAACTCTCCCGGCTCCAAAGTCGATATGAAAGTGCTTAGCTTTATTTCGTCAATGAGCCTGGGAATCCGTCGGGTCTTGGCGGTGAATCGAGCCAAAAAAATTTTCAGATTTTCGTTCAGCCCTTGCTTAATGCGGGTGAGATGTCAAGGCTGTTTCTCCTCCCTTCAACTGGAGGCAAACTATGACAAGAAGATATCAGCCAACTCCTGAAACGTCCGGATGGAATTTGGTTGTAGGCGGTAAAACCAAATTCGGGTGTCTTCCTTGAGAGTCAGAGGGAAGCAAAGGTACACGACAGTCTCGTCCAAGCCCTGGAAGCTCAAAATGATACAGAAGTAGTCCAAATGGTCCATGGGATCAATACTCCCATCATAGGATTCCACAGTTGGCATCTTGAACTTCTGAGGAAGAGGTCGCGTCTGGATTTCCATTGTGAACAGTGATCTCCTTAAGTCCGCAAAGTGCCCCTCGGTGCTTCCTTTGAACACATGCTGCCACATTTTTTCTACTTTTCCTCTATTCAAGGAGGGGCCACGGTCCTTTTCGCATTGAGGTAGGTCCTCAACTCTAAGTGCTTCGGTGAGTGGTGCTGGGCTGGACGGCCATTGGAGCTCGCCGGCTTGGTGTTGTATGAATTTCTCTCCTGGACTAGAGGCCTTTGGTTATCGCAGGAATAATGGGGATTATGCCGCTCCAGACTCTCATCCTGCGTCCCGTGACCTAGCCGGCCCTCCAGCCATGATTGGGCCCTATCGTTTGAAGCCGCTCGGGCTTCGAGGTCGTCAAGCCGTTGCATCTTCCTTGCCAGGCGCTTCTTTTTCTGCCTCTTCCTTTTCGAAGCCGAGGTGTGGGCAGTGGAGGAAGGAGCCCCCAGCCTCTCCTGACCCCGGGATGCGCAGAGAGTCTGGAGCATTTGAGAGATGTTATCCATCTGAGCAATGAGCGCTTGCATGAAAAGCGCCGGACTCATGTCCGCATGGCTACCGCGGAGGGGTCGTCGCCATGGGAGGTAGCGTGGCTTGAGCTCGGGTATTAACCATATTTGCTTCTATGATATGGTGGCTAGGCTTTTCGGTCGTTTCCTACAGACGCTACCAGTGTTGCATCCTCCGGATTCGGGTTGCTGTACGGGATAGGGAGCTACTTAGCCTTCCTCGGCGAGTCAAATTGAAGTATGTCCGGTCTCCATTACTAATAACCTAGATCCTGTACGCCACAACTAAACAAATGAAAGGTCAGAGGATTGACGGGACTCGTTTCTCAATATATCTTTCAACGCCCAAGTCAAAAATATTTTTCAAACTGATAGAAAGATGCGATAATGCAAGAATGTATGCGTGGATGATGCACGGGTTCGGGGTTTGAGTGCTTGGGTGTGTTCAGCTGAGGGACAGCAGTGCGCTCGACGGGGAGCAGCTTGGAAATAGTGGTACGCTTGACGGGGAGCGGCTTGGTGAGAGAGAGAGTGTGAGGGCAATGAGAGACTTCTTTGAGGCTTTTTTGGGCAGAGAGAGAGATTCGTTCTTCTATACGCATGCAAGTGCGTATATCCCCTACTTGTGGAGGCGATGGGGTATTTATAGCGCTTGAGCGAGCTCAACTCTGTGAGGTGGCCCTCATCACCCGTTTTCAGCTGGTTGGTCCCAGATCAACCCACCCAGGTTGACCGTTCAGCAACTTGCTCCCAGGTCAACCATTCAGCAGCTTGGTCCCGGGCCTTCGCGGGAGCAGTCCGTGGGCCGCAATCTTCTGGGTCCCTCCGCTTGTTCGTGGGCCTGGCCTCTGGACTAGCCGATTTACGGTGGTACCCATCAACACCAAAGTTGGTTGTGTGCTTGTAACCCATTTATTTGTGCAAATGGAAAATTTTGTTTTCCCAATTTTATCACAAGATTGGGGCTTCTTTGTTTTTTTAAATGGAGACGGTGTTGGGGATTCTAAATGTTCTGACTTGTCAAGAGAATTGACTAATTGTTTAAAACCCATGCATACAGTTGACATGGATTTCATCAATGATGTTGCTTCTGATAGCGAGCTGGCTGTTATACTCAGAACCTGCAAATTTGTAAAATTTATCACGACATACCATGGTAAATAGACTGAATAGCTTAAAACCAAATTAAGAAATATGAAAGGGTTCTCATATACAATAGAACAAGTAAAATTACTAAATGAAACGAAATTGGCAATGTTCAAATGCTATTATTCAATAGGCTTAAACATGGAAGATAGGCTACGCTCAGATTTTCATCAGCAGATTAGTTGGATTTGTAGGATTCATATTTGGGGGAAAATGTGGAAGGAAGCACCGTGTTTGTGATGGTGATAGCTCATTTGGTTATGAAGATGAGTTGTTTATTGAAAGTTTACAAGATAAAACTGATGGTGGAAATATTTGCCTTGTGAGGATGTTGCTTCTTTAATTGTTTGCTATATTGATTCTGGAGGGGTTTTTTGCTTATCTTTGGGGGATATGAATCTGTTTTTCGCTCTAAATTGTTTGGTCTATGAGTGACTCTAAGTTGGACAGTTGTGCTGATGCATTTGTGAAATTACTAGGAATATTCATTTTGAGTGGGAAAAACTCACTTTTAAGTGCAAAAAAAGGTTTCATGGTTGATTTTGGTGAAGTTTTGGGAGCTCCTTTTCTGGGTGGGGAAGTTAAGGCTATTGACCTCTTCCACAATATTGAAACTAGGAGGTTGGAGGAATTTAAAGAGCCTTTCAGGTAAGAGCAAGGCCATAAAAAGTGAGGGCAAATATAGGGACCTGAAGAGGTTGTAATGGAATGTGAAATATGGAAAAGAATGAGGCTTTTGGTTTTTTAAAGTTCCTTCCCTTTTCATGTTGTTTCTGCTCTTTAAGGTCAGTGTATTGTTGCGGAAAGTAATTCTGGCTGCAAAGTTCTTGAATGGTCATATTTTTCTGGTTTTGATTTTGGGATTTTTGAGGAATTTTGGTTCCATTATTAGGGTGACTTTGGGATCCATTCTTGCTTTCTTAGCAATAAAAATGCAGTCTTTCAATGGTGCTAGAATTAGGTATTGGTTAAAAAAACCGAACAATCTCGGTGGAAAGATAGAACCGTAGAAGACAAGAATTTGGTGACTTGGTACATTAAATTGATGTGTCGCCATAGTGCAAGGTGGACATTTGACGTTCAATTATATGGAGAGAGAGCCTAAATGACAATAGAATTGATGAAGCTTGGAAATGATGTTTTAAAAATGGTGTTTTTCTGGAACTAGTGGAAGGAAGCGGGAGATTGATTGATAGTGGTGTTTGTCATGTGGGATTTGGAGTATATGGGACTTGGGTAGTCCGGAGGGAGGGAGGGAGGCAGAGAGAGGAGTGAGTGGGAAGTTTTATTGTCGTATTAACTCCTTTTTAGGGTGAGCTAATTTTTTTAGTATTTTGGTTTATCTTTACTTCACACCCCAAAAAAAAGCGAGAAGTTATATATTTGACCACATTTAGACAGTTAAGAAGTCACTAATATGTCGTAAACTTAAAATCGTTTTTCTCCTTATCCTTTATTTTGCGTAGTTTTATACCCGTTTGCCCCTCGTGGGTAATTAGATATATGTTGCGGGAGGATATCCGTGGAAATCTAAAAATTGGAAGCCTAAGATACCAAATCGAGGTGTTACTTTTATATATCAGCATAGAAGACTTTCTGAACCTCATGGGCATTCTGATGGCAGAAACAAACATGCCATGCTCTTAAGTACAAGTGACTGCGTGATCACCTTGAATTTAGGGTGTTCTTCAAAGCTAATGCCAAGGAATTGTTGTTGTGTTCAGATATATTTTTCATGTGAAATTTTGTTATTTGGGGAATCTGTGATAATATTCTACTTTTTCAGGGAAAAATGCATCACCAATTTGGGACAAACTTGTATTCAACAAAATAAAGGCAAAACTTGGTGGAAGGATTCGTATTATGGCTTCAGGTGCCTCACCTTTATCACGTGATGTCATGGATTTTCTGAGAGTGTAAGTTGATCGTGTTACCAAAAATCTGCTGAATCATGTGTAGTGTACTAATCAATTTACTTTTACTTTTGGTCCCTTTTACCCTATTGGCATATTGTCTTTTGTTAGAGTGACATCTATACCCATCCTTAATAGGTGCTTTGGATGCCCATTGCTTGAAGGATATGGAATGACTGAGACTTCATGTGTCATAAGTGCAATGGAAGAGAGTGACAGCTTATCTGGTCATGTTGGTTCTCCCAGTGCTGCTTGTGGTGAGTTAACCTGCTAAGTTGAAAGTTGGAAGGCATAATGTAGCTGCAAGTGAGTGTTAAACTTGTGGAACTTGGACCTGCTACAGACACTTCTATATGAAAATCTCAAGGAAAGTGAAGGGATAGATCAGTCAAAACATACTTTGATTGTTCATGATGTATTGACAAGGTGTTGCATAATTTCTGTCATTTCAATAGGACTTATTTTCTGATTTGGTGTCCAAACTATTTCCTACAATTACAGAAGTGAGAATTTTTGGCGTATTTCTGTTAGGAAAACCGAATCAATCTTGATCTTTAGTTAACACATTTCCACTCTTGAGTTATATCCATAGGTACACGGGCATCATTGCAAAGCTATTTATTGTTCTAGCTGACTCTAACATTAGAACAATAAGCTAACAATTTATAATTCAAATGTTTCTCCATTTCCAGAGGTGAAGCTAGTAGACATTCCCGAAATGAATTACAGCTCTGAAGATCAGCCTTACCCTCGTGGTGAAATCTGTGTTCGGGGTCCAATTGTTTTCAAAGGCTACTTTAAAGATGAAATTCAAACGTACTGAAGCTCCCATCCATAAAAAACACTATTAGTTTTTTATTTACTTAAATTTAAATTTGGAATCTGATACCAATTATTGAACAGGAGAGAAGTAATTGATGAAGACAATTGGCTGCATACCGGTGATATAGGGCTGTGGTTACCAGGAGGACGCCTTAAGATCATAGATAGGTGAGACTTTAATTATTTTCTCTTGTTCTTTCCTACAGGGCTGGCTTCCTTGTGAGGAGGATTTTGGGGCTTGGGTGGTGATTATAGCTGGTACTATGGTTGTTATTGAGTTTGTGATTATTTATAGAAGATTTTAGTCCTCTAAATGGTTTGTTGAGGTGTTGATATGAATGATTCCTCTGGGGACCATTGAACCCTGCTTAACTGGACTATATGGTGTTGCATTTTGAAGACATACTGTTTTCATTATTACCAAATGCAATAGACCTTCTTTTCTATGCTTTATAGTAAAAATTGAAGTATCTTTGATGGATTGCCATCTATCCATACTATTTTAAATGCAATTGTGCCATCTATCCGTACTGGTTATATTGGTGAAAATTGAAGTATCTTTGATGGATTGCCGAGAAGAAATAAAAAGCACTTTGCATGCCAAGTGTGAAGACTATGATTGTTAGTGATGGGGTTATCTATTTTACTATATAGTATTTATTGGTATAAAATTATTAGTGTTCAGGTCCATGAATAAAACTATGCAGTTTTGAGTATGTTGCTGTTCCATTAAATGTTGCTTCATTGTTAGATTTCTACACACATGCAAAGTGTTAGATCACTTGTTCCATTTGGGACGTGCTGCTAAATATGCATAAAATATCTTTTTACTGCTCTTTTCTGTGCTGTGCAAATAGAACTCCTCTTATGTAAATGAGAAAAGAGTATCCTTGGTGCTTCCTTACCTCAGTCATTTTTGTTTCAATCTGTAGAAGGCTGGAAGCCCATGCTTTTTCCTTGAACTTCAAATTTTGAAATGACAGTGACAACACTCTCCCCTGAAAAAAGAGCTTGAAAATGGGCTGAACCGCACAGATGATCACCCTTATGTTATTTTAAATTAGATGCATTCAGTTTAAACATGCAAAATTATAATTTAAAGCAACTAACTGAAAATATGTTCACTTTGTGACAGGAAAAAGAATATCTTTAAGCTAGCACAGGGCGAGTACGTAGCACCAGAGAAAATCGAGAACGTATATGCCAAGTGCAAATTTGCATCACAATGTTTTGTGTATGGTAAAGAGAACAACTTTATATGCTACACTTCTCAGTTGTTATTGTTGCTCACGATTGATGATTTGGCAGGTGATAGCTTGAATTACTGCTTAGTGGCAATTGTCTCTGTTGATCCAGATGTTTTGAAGAATTGGGCTGCTGCTGAAGGCATCATGGTGAGTTTATGCTTGCACTTTTAGTCATATTGACATGCTTTCTCACACGGAAATGTGTGCAATAGATCACACTTGGCTGACTCACAAATATATTGAGGATAATGATATTTTCCAATCGCCGATAAAAATGGCAATATTGGTCACAATTATATCGATATTGGTTATATCCAACACATACTTTGGTTGCAAATTGGATTTGGCGACAAATATAGGTCAATATATTGAAAGATATTTTGAATATAAGTAGATATATGTCAATATATTGCCAATACTATAATATATGACAATTTTGTCACGGAGGGCATGGTTCCTAGTATCCATCGCTTGGCAGTATACACAGCATAGATCTGACCATTTCAGTTATGTTCATTTTTGTGTTCCCCTTTAATTTTGAAATTTGGTTTGTTTTCGGCATTGTACAAAAAGAGTAATATAATTGGGATTTGGAACATGTTTTTGTATGCGTTCCCTATTTCTTCTAAAGGGCCATAAGTATTTCCTTTGAGCACTCAATGAGTAGTTTGTTGGCCAAGGTAATTGCAACTGGGTAGCAGTTGAATATATAAAGGGTCAGTTGAAAGTATTGATGATAATATCAATATCAGCTATCGTCGTATCACTGTTAGATATATTGTATACAATTTTGTTTATTATAAATTGGAATTTTTGAGCAAGTATCAACTGATGTATCTAAAAATATTTGATATGTTGTCCAGCATTACTAGTACGACGGCATTTCAGATTTTTTTTTTTTTTTTGTGTCAAGGGATTCGATACCAATATATATTACCTAATGTGCCATTTCATGGACTTAAAAAAGTTTGGTTTTCCTGCTGAAAAGTTGATCTTGAGCTAATTTGCTTGGTAATCAGTATTTTGTGAATTCCAAGTGTTAGAACAGCTGATGTGAATTGCTTTTTCAATGTCGATTTGGTTGTATTTATACAGTTTGAGGATTTGGGGCAGCTGTGCAATGATCCAAGAGTAAAGGCAGCCGTTCTTACAGATATGGATGCTTTAGGAAGGGAAGCTGGGGTAACTTGCTTACTGCCTCTTCCAGTTATGGATCTTTAACTAATGTTTTTCTGATTTCTTGTTTTCTTCATGTTAATGGCACTCAGCTGAGGGGTTTTGAATTCGCAAAAGCTGTTACTTTGGTGCCGGAACCATTTACTGCAGAAAATGGCCTTCTTACCCCAACGTTTAAGGTACGCCCCTCTTTCTAACATCAGGCACCATGGCATAGACTGCAATATAGATCTAAAAATTATGGAAGCTTAATATAATAATCTCATATTTTAACAAAGGATAAAAAGAACTCTAAAATTTAGCTTCAGAGTGTAATCAAAAAGGGCTCTCAATGAGTTTTTTTGGGGGGGGAAAAAAGGTATTTGGAGGGGACGGGGCGCTACTAGTCCATGATTATCTCCTGGGGGAACCAAGGTTGAAAGGGTCTACATAACTTGAGCCCTACCTACCATGAAGATCATTGACAAATGCAGTTAGGGTTGTCCAAAAGAGTCGTTGAACCAATAATTGGAAGCAAAATCATTAAAACCGAATCAAAAAATAGACTAACTAAGCCATTTTGTTTGGTTTCAGGGTGGAAGATACTTTTTCTGTGTTTCAGTTTGGTTCCGTTTTACCGGTTTTTAATTTAGTAGTTATCCAAGCTGACCACTGTGTATATTTCTATTTATTCATTTATTTAGGTAATATTTNTTTTTTTTCAATTTATGTGAGTTAATATAATCTTAATTAACATATTTTATATTATGCGTCTTTTCAGATAAAGAGACCTCAAGCAAAGGCTTACTTTGCAAAGGCAATAGTAGACATGTATGCCGAGCTCGCGAAAGCCGACTCCACTCAACAAAACTTGTCATGAGCTAAGGCATCCCATTGAGAAGGTGGTTTTAATTAGGTTGATGTGGACCTCAAAAATAAAGTGTACATGGTTAGGAGTCAAACTTACACTCCTATCCTAAAAATATTCATGTTACTCATTTTCCAAAGTAATCTACTAATTATATCCCCATGTTCATAAGTATATTAATAAAATTTCATTGATTATTAGAAATATCTGAAAATATTTCGATTGAAATATAATTTAGTGGATGATTTCATTCTTGTTAGGTCTAATTCAATTGAAACAATATCACTAACTTAAACAACACTTGAAATATAACATTGCATGGATTAGATTAAATAAAGGAGAATAGTTTAAAAGAATTTGTTAATTAATCAAATGTTTGGTTGATCATATTGTTTGTATTGTAATTATGGAATAATAAATAATTCACCCAAAATAATCTCTTAAAATTTTAATTCAA
>JAODPA010029407.1:0-12555 GCA_025585075.1 Nepenthes mirabilis
TCCGGTCAACGTCCCGTTGACCGGAAACAGTTCTCCGGATTTCCAACAAATGAACTCCATAATTTGTTCTCCGGAAATCCTCCGATGACGAACAGTTTGTTAGGTTACCCACAAGGGAGTGACCAAACCCAACAGGTTGATACCGGATCCGAATCCAAATGCCTTTACTTGGGGCCTACGCACCGCAAACAATAAAGAAAGGGCTCAGACGTTACTCCTGGGGAAACCTCGCTAATGCATAAGTGTATCTACGATTGAGCTAGATGAGAGGTTCAAAAAATTATCGACTCCTAGAACCAAACTATAAGGCTCCTGTATTAGGTGACAGTGGAGAGGCTGAGTTCATTGGGGAGCTCGGTGCAATAATTGGCCTATGAAAGGAACATCCTTGGCAGCCAAAGGGGCTGATGTTCTTTCAGTCTCAAAGTGGGGGGAGAGCAGCTCCCAACGTACCAACTATTCACCAATGAGAAAATCTAACTCTACTAAGGTCTCTCTGAGAATGAATGTTCATTTCCCTCTTTTAGCTATTCAAAATGGGCTAAGTCTATTAGTAATATTGCAGCAGAGTATCTTTTTTCAATCAATGATCTTCTCCCTTTCTCAACTAATTTTCTCGGATCCTTCTAAAAAAATGGTTGGTGGCATATTTATAAACAAATGGCCAAAATGATCCTAGGTCAAGTGGCAAGCATACCCTCTCCATTATTCGTGCTGAGCACCATTGCATTACTTAATTAGCTTCCTTTTGTCAACCTCTTTTTCAGGTGTTGAGTGTCTTTGTTGGCATGAAAGATGCTATACTTTGGGGTAGATACTCCATCTCTTGGTCAGCGGGGTGACCATAGGTCTTTGCTCTTGGATAGGTGTTAACATGTCTTCTTTGCTAGAATTTGGTGGCCTAGGTCCATTATTGCGAATGAGCTTTTTTGGCGCTCATAACTGTGCTCGGGTTGGGTGACATTAGTCCAACCGAGTGTATGGTGATCGAGGAGGTTGTTCAGTCTTGTATTTTTTTTAGCCGAATCCAAGGCATAGACAATCCCAATAGACGTATTTTTCTTTGTTCTTGTTAAAAGTTACCACTAAATTTCTTATATAACCAGGAATTTGAAGGGGAAAAAAAAGAAAGAAAAACACATAGTGTTTTTTTTAACTAGAAGTAGGATTTATTTCTTGTGATTTGAATGGTAAGATGTGAGATGAACAATGTGAGGCTTGTGTATGATTCAGAAAGAACCAAGTTGTGCTCGTGGGATATGCTTACTGAAATTAAAAGGATAGGTGTGAGTTAATCTGTTTTGAACCTCTTGTTGTTAATGATAGTGGATAATTGGATAGTCAAGGCCATGTGTTGCCTGAAACATGCTAAATTTGCAGTGTTGTTTTGTGTAATTATGGTAATCCAGGTTTCTTCAGTTGTGTGTATGCAACAGAAAGTTGTGTTAAAATTATAAAACTGAGATTTTAGAGAGAATTTGATAGATACGAAACATAAATTGATTGATACAATTGATAATTTGATAAATACAATAAACTTCATAGTTGGGTTTATATAGGAAAAAACCCTGAAGGATATTTATGGAAATAAATATCAAATAGTATCAGATGAAATTCTTGTATTGTTAGGTGAAGGTCCAACAATGATTGTATAATCTAGCACCTCCCTCATGCAAATGTCCTTTTGAGCTTTTAGTATAGTAATCTTATGAAATTGCACTCATGACAAATTGATCGATAAGATTTTGGTACCAAGTTAAGAAATCAAAAGATCCAAAAGTTGTGCTGTTGACTGAAGGTCAAATAATAATTTTATATTCTACTATACGAAAGAAAGCCGGTTATTATTTTTAATATCTTGAAAGAATATTATTTGTAGTATTAAGATATTATTGTGGATATCTTGAAAGAATCTCTTTTTTAACAAGTTGAATTTCCTAATAGCCCTTGTAACAACATGGAAGATAATAATAATTCTAAAAGTGAAACACACTAATCTCATACTATTTACAAAGAACAATGGCGTGGACACTATATTATTTACACATTAATTTGCAGTACAGTTACACAAGGCAGGGGGAAGAGACCGCATTCTATCAATATAGTGCAAATTATGAGGACAAATGTAGCGGATTGATCAGTATTGATCTATGAAAGAACAATTATTGATCCTACAATACTTATTATTCATCCTGCAATATTTATTCTTATCAGCTACATTGTATTGATAGAATGACTCTTGCTTTATTTATTGGGTTTTACATAGCACAGTGGAATTCAAATTTCTTGACAACGTTAGTCACCCGAATCTCATGATTGAGTGCGAGAAACAATAAACAAAATACACAACTAATGGCACAAGTTGTACAACAAATTTTATATAGAAATCTTTCTCAACTAAAAGAAAATTAGGGCACCTTGCATCTGAAATATTTTTACTAAATTTAAATGACTGGTTAATACCAATCACGACACTTCTAGCAACCGAACAAAATAATATAACAAGAAAATAAACAATTATTTGGCAATGTGTTAAACTACCGAAGCTAGAATAATATATCCAAATTTATTACCTCTTTTATCTTGGTTCTACTTGAAGCAATTTCATTTAATATAGTCATTTTTACTACAATAATAGTGCTTGATTTCTTTGTCCTTGGGCAGGCTGTTGATTCTCTCCAAATTGTCACCTCTTTCCATTGATCTTCCCTTCTCGCAATCACTAGTTGAGATCAAGGAACTCGACTTTCCGAAAATTTCATTACTTTCTCTCCTTTTAAACTCATTCGTAACCAAAGAAACAATGACCTCGCCAATACTAAGCATGTCTTTCCCAAACAATTGCGTTGTCACGATATGATACACCTTGTCCTCCTCAACCTTTTCATCATGTGAGGATATTTGCGTCAAAATGCGGTTAAAATCATCCAAGTCTTCTTAAAGCTCTTGCCTTCCACCAACGAAAACCATAGAATTGCTTCTTCAATTATAATTCAGTCGCTAGTGACTTAGATTTATATCACCTTTCAAGTTTTATCCAGACTTCTATTGGATTTGACAAATTAATTACTTTATGAAGAGTATTATTCTCAAGAAGCAACACGATCATACAATTCACTAAGTCCCTCATGTCTTGCCATTTTTCATCGCTTAAATTTTCCGGATTGTCCCCCTTTTGTAGTGCTTTAATGGTTTCCTTTCAAGTCAAAATGCTTTTTAGTATTTCTTGCCAAAGAATAAAACTATTTTGTTTATTAAACTATTCAACGGAGAATAAAAAAACTTTTCAAGGGTGAGACCATTTAAAATTGTTTACTCCATTTTGATTACTACAAACTTGACTCTCTAATAGCACTTGTAGTGGTTCACATGGCACAACACTATTCAAATCCTTGGGCATTATTAGCCACTCTTATCCCTAATTGAGTAAAAGGAACAATAAACAAAATATATAACCAAATACAAAAGTTGCATAATCAATTTTATATGGAAGCCCTATTGGGTTTTAGGTCTTGTTGTTGTAAGTTTCACACTTAATGAATAGATTATCTAAAAGTTTACTCAATTTTTTTGTGAAGACGTAGACAAGCAAACGATTGGAGTAGTATGGAAGATTAGCCTCTGAGAAGGTGTGTGTGTATCGGGAGTAGTACTAGGCACAATTGGGGTGGTGCTTGTGCGCCGATAGTAGAAAGTGTGCACATGCCAAATTTGTCTGAGGCATTTGAATGCTACTAGTGTTTAAACTAGCATTCGAACACTAGCTCTATCTATAAAAATATTGTGGTATATTTAGGTCAAAAATTTGTTTGTAAAAACATAAGGAGGGGGCCTCAAGGAACAGAGAAAAGAGAGAAGAGAAATATTTTTAGCATCCGATTGAGGTCTTATTTGAGTTTCATTCTTTATGAAATTTGGATATATTACTCTAATCTTGATTTTAGGATATACTACTGATTGGTTACTTATTTTTCCCTTTTTTTCTCTTGTATGGCTGTTAGATGAGTTGGGGATTGTATTTTAACTGTTTATTCATACCAGTTGTTATAGAGGGCTCTCAAATGGGTTTATTTGTAACTATATGCTTTATAATAGATTTATTCAGAGTTTGTCTTATAGTATTTTTTTTAATTGAGAACGACATTTTATATTTAATATTGTTACACAATTTGTATAATTGGTTGCATATTTGTTGTTTTTTATGCTCTCACTGGGTTAAGTGGTTGACGATTGATGAGTGATTCAGGTTCGTTTATACTACGTCAATTGCATGTGTTTTTCGAATCCCGACAAGATATATCAAAATGTAGGTTTTCAATGTAAAAATTACAATTTGATGGCATTGGCGTTGAAGATCTTGCCTTTCTCCATTAAGTTATTTAATAAATTAAATAATTTTATTTTTTGGTAAAAAAGAATGAAGAATATTTTAACTTGGGAAGGGACGATTTGAGCACTAGGAAAGAAGGATAAATTGAAGAGGATAAAGGATGATGAGTAGTAAGACATAGGGAATCCAATTAATTACACAATTAAGTTATTTCTTACAAATAACACTCTTTAGGAAGTCATGAGCATGTTGGATTTAACGGAAGTTTGGATAAAACTTGAGGGTTAGTACAAGTCCTTAAGGTTGAGGTTACATGTGAAAAAGTAATTCTATATCCTTCAATTATCGAAAGAGGAAAGTTTCATGAAGCACTTGGATGACTTAAACTAAATTATAGTGCAAATATCCGCTCTTGACGAGTAAATCAAGGAGGGGGATAAGGCATTTCTGTTGTTGGCTTTGTTTCTAGTCTTGTAAAATCACATTGTCATGATGTTATTATTTGAGAAAGATACGCTCAGCCTTGCTGTGGCCATCGCTTTTTTGGTAATGACCGAAGTAGGATTGTTTCAAGAGAAAGTAAGAGAAGGCGTGTGGTAGCCAACGGTAAGAGTGGAGAGATCATGATATTAATGATAGGGCCTCTATTACTAAGCTATGGAGAACTTCTAGTCATCAACACGAAGAAAACAGTTTTATGGGCGATGGGCCAAATTAGGTGATGGATAGCGGATTTTCACTTCATGCAACATTGAAGAAGTCCTTCATCTCTTATGCGCCCAGAGATTATAGGGTATTAAAGATGAGGAATGATAGCTTATTGAAAGTAGTTGGAATTGAGAACATTATCTTTCAGACAAGCAATGGACCAAGCTCATGTTGAGGAACGTTCGATATACTTTGGCAGTATGGTTGAATTTGATTTGAACTACCAAGCTTGATGAGAAGGGTTTTTGCATGAGATTTGACAAAGGACAACGAAAGCTCACCAAAGGCTCCTCGATTGTGGCAAGAGAAATCAAGCACTCAGCTTGATACTCGATAGAGATTTTAGTTGCCAACGTTAATATGACCAAATGAAGGTTTAGTCAAAGTGGCAAAAAGAGATCAAGGAAGAGAGTCAAAAAGAGTGACCTTTCCTATGTGAGGATGCCGAAGGGGGGTGGTAATACTCCAACTGTTTTGTTGGAGCAAAAGAGGGTGATGGTCAAACTTGCGGAGGCTGTCATCGGGGTTCTCGTGGAAGGAAAGTTACCAAAGGGTAAAAAATTACGATCATCAAAGAGATGACGAGTCCCCCACAAGGTCGTGTGAGGAAATTTATTGGGTTTTGAGTCACTCATTTGTGAGTTTCATACCTAATAAACGGGTCACCTTGAGGTTTGTTCAGTTTTAGTGTAAGGACTTGCACAAGCAAAGGATTGGGGTAGTGTGGAATATCAGCAACTTGAGGGGCACCTTAGGAGGCGAATGTGTGTAGGAAGTAGTACCAAGCGTGCCTAAGAGGCACCTAAGGTGCCCCTTATGTGTCAATAACAAAAGGTGCACAGGTAAAATTTGCCTGTGGCATTCAAACGTCGTTGGCATTTGAGCTGACCTTTGAATGTTAACCCTCATTATAAAAATCTTGTGCGATTTTTAGATTAAAAATTTGAGGTAAAAAATATAGGGGAGATCACAAGAAAGAGAAATTATAGAAAAAAGAGTTAAAATGAAGATTTTCGGTATCTAATTGAGGTTTGATTTATTTAAGTTATATTTTTTGGCAAACTTAGGTACATTGCCCTTGCCATAGTCCTAGGACGTACTATTCATTGGTCAATCGTTTTCTTGTTGTATTTTATCTCATGTGATTGTTAGGTTTGTTGGAGATTGCATTTCAGCCAGTTATTCACATGAGCATTGTGAAGAGCTCCCGGATGGGATTATTTGTAACCATATATTTTATAGTGGATTTATTTAGAATTTGTCCCGTGATTTTTTTATTGATTAAAAAGGGTCTTTCACACTAAATATTTTTATACTGTTTGTATGCTTGAGTGCATAATTTGTTGTTCTTTATACTCTCACGAGTTTTGTTTGTTGACGATTGACGAAGAATTTGGGTTTGTTTCCACTGCGAAGGTTATATGCATATTTTGAATCCCAACAAATCTTTCTCAACCGGGGAAAAACCATGAAATTTTGCATAAAAAATATCTCATCTATTTTATAGATCTGGTTACTAATAACCTCCCAAGTAAGCCCTCTCACAACCAAAACACTTGTGAAGAATTGGTTAATACTAATCCCAACACTCCTAGTAATCAAACAAAATAATACAATGAGAAAATGAACAACTAATTTGTAATATGCACTACAATCGAAGTTAGAACAATATACCCAAATTTGGTGAATGATGAAACATAAATCATACCTTAAACGGATGCCCAAAGTTTTCCCTTCTTCTCTTTTATCATTCTTCCTCTTTCTTATGGTGCTCCTTGTGTTCAAAATGGTTTGGATTTACCCTAAAATCGGAAGAGGATATTTAAAACCTGTACGGTTGCTTAAACGGCTATCATGGCTTACCTGTGGTTTGCCACTAGAATTCTTTGCAAACCTACTGCTTAAGCCTCCAGCTTGTAGCTATCTCTCAGAATTTCCTTGCAGGAGTTTCATTTGAGCGAAAAGTCATGTGAAAATTCTTAAACACAGCTTCCCAGTTTTCGTTCAAATGACACTTGTGTATGAAATTTCCTTTTTGCATTAGAAATAAAAATCTACATATCCAATTGATAAGAGACTCATTAGAGAGTGATCCAAAACTTAACATTATTTACCCCATGTGTTTGCAAATAAATTTAAGAAAAATTCTTGGAAGAGTATAGTACACCATGTAGTGCAAATTCTATTGCGTCTATAACATTATTGATTTCCGGAATTGCTTCCTTTCGAGGGTTCGATGTTGTTGCTGAATCCAAATGTGATTTTAGTTGTTGTTTCTTTCATTTTCCTACCATTTCCTTAGAAAATGATCTCTTGTCATTCTATTGATTGAGTTCAATAGTATGCTTGCTTGGTATGGGTTCTTAATACACCAATGAAAATACAGAAAGAGGATTAACTTAGATCAAGATTTTCTTCCGGGGGATTTGAATAGGAAAAAGTTTTAATGGAATTTTGCACTCAAGATCAATTATATGAAATACCTCAGTAAACTGTTATGCCAATGACCAATCAAGTTTCTAGTTATTGAATTTTTTTTAAGCGGTCAATAAGCGGTGAGCAAGGCAATGATGAAGATCAGTCACACAGTTACTTTGGTGGTTGCGATGTAAATTTAATTACGCTGACTATGCTTAAATTTCAACGGTGTCGCCCCCCCCCCCCCTCCAAAAATAATAATTGTGTTTTTAGCCACTATTAATGTAATTGAATTAAGCTTCTTTAAGGTTTCCAATTCGGGTGCATATATTTTAACTTTGAAGTAAATGCGATGTAAATTGAGCTGTTAAATACTCGTATCAAACTCTACATTATTGCATGTATCACGTTGAGGTTTTAATCACGTCTTGGTGAATATTCTGTAGTTATTGTTTCCAAAATTTCTCGATCGTATTGAAATATGTCCATTATTCTATTTACATGGGCTCCAAAGACATTGGAAAAATACTAAAAATTATTTATTTCCAATGTTGCTTTCGCAAATGGATTTTCCAGTGTTGTTATGCTGGTTGTGCTGTCTGTGTTTAATGGTTCCCTGTGTATAGCACAGCAGGGCGGCCAGGTGAACCAGGTTGTTTAACCTGGTTATATATTTGGGCAGGATTGACTTAATCTGTCTTGCTGAGAATTCGTGTATTGAACAATGGCATGTATAACAACTTCTAAGTTCACATCAAGAAGCTTCTGTGGCAACATAGGATTAGCAGCTGGTCCAGATCTTAAATTGATAAATGGTCCAAAGAACCAAATTGCTGCTCACAATGGCTTGAGAGCCCTGAAGTACATCGATATGCTTCTTCTAAGAGCAAATGCGAAAGCTCCTACCAAACATTTGAGTAAAGAAGGGAATGGAACTGAGAAAGCCAGCTCCCCAAAGGTTATTAAGTGTAGAGGTGGAATGAACTTGGTTTTTGTTGGAGCAGAAGTGGGTCCATGGAGCAAAACTGGCGGTCTTGGAGATGTCCTTGGTGGTCTTCCAGCAGCAATGTCGGTAAGAATATCTTTCTTATAATATCTATTCTGTTCTGAGATTACAAAATATCCATAAATTACTACTTATTTTTCTCCAGGCCTATGGAAACCATGTCATGACTGTTTCCCCACGTTATGATCAGTACAGAGATGCATGGGACACTAAAGTGTTAGTGGAGGTAAATTCAACCTAAAAAATTGTGTGGAGAAGGTCATAAATTGTTTGCTGTTGTGATTTTATGTGCTACTTGAGGCTTGTGCCTAACTTGCAGATGAAAGTAGGAGAAAGAATTGAAACGGTCCACTTCTTTCACTGCTACAAGCGGGGTGTTGATCGCATTTTCGTGGATCATCCAATTTTCCTTAAGAAAGTATGATACCTTGTGTCTCAAGATTTGGTGAGCCTAATTGGTGTTATCATCCTATGGTATCAATTTTATTAAAGTCCAAGGGTTTTTCAGGATATCATTCACCTTTTGATGTTTAGGTTTGGGAAAAACAGGACCCTAAATCTATGGTCAGTCTGGGGAGGATTATCAAGACAACCAACTTCGATTCAGCTTGTTATGCCAGGTTAGAATTCTGTGTTTTTTTTGAGAGAGTCCCCACTTCTATCCTTGTAATGTTGTGATACTTATCCCCATTTTATGGAAAGAATTTTGCCAGCGAATTTAGATCTCATGTAAGTCTTGTAAAATGTTGTCAAGTGAGAATCACTTCTCTAGAAGTAAGGATGTTAACTTGTTTAGTCCAGCTAGAGTATTTATAAATGCCGTTTGAGTTAATAAAAATGGGTTCTTAGTTAACAGATTTAGCTTCTTGTGTAAGCTTGTAGAGAATCTTCAATTGGAGCTACTGTTAAAAGCATTGCAATAGATATTTCAACTTTTTGAGCAGGATAAAGTTGTCTGCAAAGAAAATCTTGTTTGAGCCAACCAGAGTAGCAAAGTTTCAATAGGTATTTATAAGATAAGCCATAAGAATTATTCTACCATGTTCACTTTGGATGTAAGGAATCATCGTCTAAGTAATTTAGCATAGCATCTCAAAAATAGAGATGGAAACAATTTGTTCAAGTTTCTTGCAGAATTGATCGTTGTGTAGACCAACAAATGATTTTAAGATTTATATAATTCTCCAAGTGCACTACGAGAAGATTTGGTTTCCATGATTGACTCTGACATAGTGACATTTGCATTTACAGAAGAGGTCCGATAGCTTTTTCGGTTTATCCTTCTGTCTAGGTAAGTAAAACTGTGTAATGAGAATAAAGGCTAAACCAATAGTATCTATAAGCTCTCTAAACACAGGTTATGTGGGCAAACTGTTCTTCAATTCCACTCAAGAAAAAAGAAAAAAAGAAAGATTTCCTCCTCCTTCCCAGAAAAAAAGGGGCTTTCTTCTTTTTGTGGGAGATCAGTTTTCTAGTTATCCCCTTTATAAGATTGAACATATGAGTCTGACCTTTGAAAACCCTGATTTAAGTCTCTGATTTCTCTATTGTGTACCTAATAAACGGTGATTCACCCTGTTACAAATATTGCCAAATTTCTTTCTTCTGGTTTTCTGTCAGCATCTTTCTTCCTTAATTCAAGTGGCTATGCTTTCAGGCGGCCTTGGAGGCACCAAGGGCTCTTAATCTCATCAGCAGCAAACATTTCACAGGAGCTTATGGTGTGAGCTTGTCCTTTAATGCTTGGAAAATATGTTCTTTATCAATGTTTGCCTCATCATTTTGTAATTACTTTGTTTGCCTTCAAATAATTTGATGCAGGAGAGGATATTACTTTCATAGCCAACGATTGGCACACAGCTCTCCTGCCATGCTATTTGAAGAGTATGTACAAATCCAGAGGAATTTATCGAAATGCAAAGGTAAGGCTTTGATTAGTACGATTTTTTTTTACTATTTCAATGTAGCTTCTTGTGATTTTGCTGGTGTTCTCATTGGGATCAATAAATAAACACTTCATGTAGCTTTCTGCATTCACAATATGGCCTATCAAGGAAGATTTGCCTTCTCAGACTTCTCGATTTTGAATCTGCCAAATCACTTTAAGGGGTCTTTTGATTTTGTTGATGGGTATTTGAAGCTGTATAAAATTTGCTTTCCCCTTTAATCACTGAGATATTTCCTGAAGACGAGCCCTTTCTTATTGGATTTCACAGGTACAACAAGCCTGTCAAGGTAAGGAAACTTAATTGGATGAAGGCCGGTATACTCGAATCAGATATGGTCTTAACTGTGAGCCCATACTATGCCGAAGAGCTTGTTTCTGGCATAGAGAAAGGAGTGGAATTGGATAACATCATTCGCACCACTGGTATCACTGGTATTGTGAATGGCATGGATGTACAAGAGTGGGACCCTTCATCAGACAAATACATCAATATCAAGTATAGAGCTACAACAGTAAGTGTTCAAAGAATTGACCCAAATCCCCCATTTGAGATGAACCTTCTCCAGTGACTAATGTAAACTTGAAAGTTCTCAGGTTATGGAAGCTAAACCTCTTTTGAAGGAAGCCCTTCAGGCAGAGCTAGGATTGCCTGTTGATAGGAACATCCCCATGATAGGATTCGTTGGTAGACTTGAAGAGCAGAAAGGTTCTGATATTCTTGCTGAAGCAATCCCGCGATTCATTAGAGAGAATGTTCAAATTATTGTCCTTGTAAGAATTTCATGTATTCTCTCCTAAGAAGATGCGATGGGAATTTTCATTTATTTTTTCTGTTCTATTCATTGTTTTTCACCCTTTCTCTTGAGAGCCATGTAGGGGACTGGCAAGAAGCCCATGGAAAATCAGATTGAGCTTCTGGAGATCATTTATCCTGATAAGGCCAGAGGAGTAACAAATTTCAACGTACCTCTCGCTCATATGATCATAGCTGGGGCGGACTTTATGTTGATCCCTAGCAGATTTGAACCCTGTGGACTTATCCAACTACATGCAATGAGATATGGAACGGTAGCAATTTTACCCTATCAATCTTTCTTGGATGTTCATATCTACTTATTTTTCGATTGCTTATTTCTATTCAGCACTTAGAAAATCACGTTTGAGAAACTAGGCAATTGCCCAGAACTTAATTTTCTGGGAAAAAAAAAATCTAAGAGGTTTTAAGGGGCTCCACATACAAGTGTGGTTTTCAATAGCTTTGAAAAGTATTTAAATCATGTTAACACAAAATTTGTTGAGTAAGTTATGACTAACAGTTTTACACACTTTTTAGCACTTTGAGCTTAAAAATTTTGCAGAACAAGCAACCAACACTTTTTCATAACCAAGCACTTATAAATTGGTTAGCAGCCATCACATTTTAACTCATGTTCCCCCTATTAAAGGAGGTCTGGTGCATCTTTACCATTATGTTGCAAAAGGACTGTTTTTATAGTTTGAACCTCATAATCTCCTGTTGATGTTGGAAAAACCTTACCTTTACATTAGAAGTTAACCCCTATATTGAGATCAAACCGACATCTTTAGCACAAAAAACTTAAGGATAACTCAACTTGTGATTATGTATACTCTCGAAACTTACGAGTTGATGCGAGATTAATTGAATTTACACCGTAAACTGCATCATGATCTAGGTGCCTATTGTTGCATCAACTGGTGGACTAGTTGATACTGTGAAGGAAGGGTTTACAGGGTTCCAGATGGGCTGCTTCAGCGTAAAGGTGAAGCTGCATTCTTGGCTTTGTGCATAATGTTACTTTGCCTCAATTCCGTACTTTGTTGATAATATTCTATATATTTGGATCATTTTATCCGTGATAAACAAACTGCTTTCACTGTCGCCAGTGTGATGCTGTCAATGTGGAAGATGTCGCCACCGTGGAGAAGACTGAAGAGGGCACTAGCAGCCTATGGTACTCCTGCCATGAAAGAGATGATTCAGAATTGCATGGCTCAAGATCTTCCTGGAAGGTGAGTCTAAATCTTGTCATGATTTTTATATTTTGATTCACATGGCACAATGAAAATCGAACCCGAAGACATTGTTGAGAAACTCTTCTCTCCTAATTGAATATAAGGAATAGT
>JAODPA010029418.1:0-12555 GCA_025585075.1 Nepenthes mirabilis
AGCTACATACATCTATCTCAAAATAAGAAATATAAACAAAATCAAAGGATTAAGAAATTAGACCAAGGAACATGTTTAAAATACTTGCCATGTACTTTTCATCTGGCAAATTTGACAATATTTAACTCCAAAATCTTCTTTCTTCTCTTTCTCTCTCTTTTTCTTCTTCCTCTCCTCTTCTCTCTCTCTTCTTTCTCCTCATTCTGCAAAATAACCAACAATGTACACAAGTATATATTTGTAATCCAATTAATGCACGAGTACCAAATAGACGTGCATCAATCACCCTTAATCTACCGCATCTGCGCATAACAACTGCATCAATTGCTAATATTCTGTTCAAAATACACATGAGTACAGGATATGCACCACTCATTTTATCCAAAACACGTATGAGGGTAATATAAAAACAATCAGGCGCCACCAATCAACCATTAATTCTCATAAGTGTTGCAGATGTGTATATCATGTGTGCTACTTTTGTCTAGGATATGCACTAGTGCAAGTCAATCGCCGTTTATGCATTGGACCCAATTCTCATAATTAAATTTCTACACATTTCCTATTATGTAAGTATTTTTAAATTAATCTAAAATTATGCTAATAATGTCATAATTTAATGATAAAAATTGACATTACAATATTGTTATAAGTTGTTGGGTTAAATCCTATAATGAGCATAACTTGTATTTAAGTGCCATATAGTTGAGTGTTACTATGCCGATAACACCAAAGTTGAAAAATGATGAGATATGAGATAGCTTAAGTGAGCCCCATGCATGGACTTACTCATAATTAAATGTTTAATAATTAATTAACATCCTTATACACACTTCAAAGCTTCCAATTAAATTAATCAAATGAGTATCTAAGTTTTGCAACACACTATCTAAGCTATGCAATCTATTTCAAAGAAAAATTTTGCAAAATATATGACTATTGTAAGGTCTTTAGATTAAAACCCAACTTTACTTTATCCTACAAGTCGAAATTAACTTATAATCAGATTCTAAATTAAGACCAAAAAGTTAATTTTTTAATTAACTGACTTAAACTTAAACCAAAAGCGAGAACACAAACTTATATCAAATAATATTAATTGGTTTGAATAATAATTTAATTTCCACCCATATGATATAAATGCCACACATGAAAGTTGCCTAAAAATCTACTCACTGTTCGATTTCAAATTATAAGTACGAAAACTTTAATATTGTTTATAATTTTCTAATATTTTTTACAACACTAGAAAATATTTCCCTCTATTACTTTTGGTTTTGATGGGTACACCAGTAATAAGTTGACCTAAGAAGGAGGAACGGCACGAATCCACAACGACCCATAAGCGTTTGAATGGTCAATACTTGTCATTGATAGGTCAAAAGGCCAATGAGTCAGAGGAATCCCAAGAACAATACGGCCCACCTGTGCTCAACACGGTCAACACTTTCGTTGATCAAAATCATGCAAGACGGCCAATATTTTCATTGACCGGAGGTATGACCAGTTAACCGTCTGCAGACCAGGCCTCAAATGGGCCAAATCCAGTTTGGTCCACGCGACCGTTCTCGACCAGTAACGATCTTCTTCCTTGATTTTGTGCTCTTCACAGAAGGCAATCTCTACTACAACAGTCATCAGTAGATTCAATGTGCATCCCTAAAGGAAGGCATCGGAATCCTTTCCCTATCTGTTGGAAACTTTAACGATTGCAGAACACAGAAGGAAAGCAATCAATCCAGTGACCGTTACTGCCATAAAAACTCCACGCAAGAAAAGACAACGATTCCAATAGAGTGCGAGAATCAAACCCTCCTACATAAGAAAGGCAGCCCAAAGCAACGCCTATAAAAGGTTATGGAATCATTACTCCAAGGCATGCATTCATTCGCCCAAAATAAGCTCAAACGCTTAAACTTGCAACTAAAGTTCTCTGTCGAAAAGTTTACACCCTTCAAACTGCAAATGCTCTCTCTCTCTTTGCCACTACGTTCTCAGCGAACATAATGCTTAGAGCTAGTGCTCTTCGCGAGCCATCAAAGCCTATCTCAACGAGATCATTCACCCATCCCAAACACTTTCTATTTTCTTTTGCGTTCTTTACTTTCATCTTCTTAATTCGAAAGTAATTTTCTAACTTGAGCATTGAAGTATTTACGGTGGAGGAACCTTTTATCGTCATCTGACCTCTTGTTCGTAATTGTGGTGTACAAGATCCAGACTCAGTGAATGGTGTCGGATTCAGACAACCAATTTGACCCGAATTTGTTCAAAATTTGGATCCACAACGCATAATTGGCGCTGTCTGTGGGAAGCTTACAAAAAGCGAACCACTTTTTTCCACAATCTCTCTCTCAGTTTCGCCTCTCATCAAACGAAATGGTGAACACTAGAACGCAAGCTAGCGGTCCCACTAAAGACATGACCACACCCGACCAGGACCATTCTGCTGGTAATCAGGTCAACAGGGTGGTCAACGGTGTGCCAACACTCTATTTCCAGAATCTGGTGGAGCACATGAGTAGTATGAACAGAATACTCTAAATGCTTTGCGCCTGCCAGGAGAATGGTCAGCACAGGGCTCCGCCTGTAACTTTTCCTGCTACAGCCTCCAAGAGAGAAGGATAGAAGAAAAGGAACCAGCCAAGAAGACCAAGAGGTCAGCCAACACTCAGGCTCCGGAGACCTCACACACCCAGAGCCGTTCAAGGCTCTAAGAACGTCTAGACAGCAAGACTCCGGAGGAGAGTCCAGAACGGAGAAATCTACGATAATCTTGGGCGGACTCCTCCCCATGGGCTTAGGAGGGAGTCTCTAGGATTGTTAGATCCATTGGTGGCAGTAGTCGTCCGACTACTCGCCACGTCAGAAAAAAGACGAAGTTGAGAACCTACCTCAACTCCAAAAGAACTGGCAATGCCATCTTCACGGATTTGTGGGTGGAGAAGATCCTGAAACGCATGTTCAAAGATGACGAACACACCATCGATTTGGACAGATCCCCTTTCGTGGCACAGATCTTGAACCGTCCTATGCTGGCTAAGTTCAAGATGCCAACTTCTAACTCTTTCGATGGGAGGCTGATCCCATGGATTACCTCAATCATTTTCACACCCATTTGAGCATACAAGGGTTAGAGAACGCAGTTATGTGTCCATCGTCTTACATTGAAGGGAGACGTCCACTTCTGGTTCCATCGTCTCCCATCAGATTTGATCCGGAGCTTCTGAGAGCTCTCTGACTTATTCTTGGCGCAATACACCTCCGGTCGCCGAGAAAAGAAGCAACATTGGCACCTCTCCCACATCAAACAGAAATAGGGAGAAAATCTGCGAAAATTCCTGGATCGCTTCGTGGTGGAGGCGAGAAGAATCTCCAGGCTCATTGAGGAGATAAAACTTGGCATTTTCATTGCTATCTTAATGCATGGGGACTTCTCTAGGCATTTTGCGCATAAGAATCCACAGACCTTCCGAGAGGTGGAATCTATCACTAGGGCATACGCAGTAGTGGAGGAGGCCAACGAGGTTAAGCATCCCGAGTGGATCGAATAGCCTCGCTCTTTCCCAATTATGGAAAAGAGGAAGCATAACGGCGGTGACCACTTCCACCGAAAGTAGCATAGGATCGGAGCGCCAGAACGGAAGGACTACAGGCCTATCAACCTGACGCAGCTGACCGACACACGTTCCAACGTCCTCATGTAGATCCGTGGGGAGAAGTTTCTTAAATGGCCAAAACCACTTAAGAAAGCGGAGAAAAGAAATCCAGTCAAGTACTACGATTTTTATCAATCTCCCAGACATTCCACGGAAGATTGCAAGACACTTCAGCGGGAGATCGAGGGGCTCGTCCGGAGGGGCTACCTCACCAGGTTCGTCAGAAACCCTAGGCAGAGTTTTAGCACCTCAATAGGGGAAGGACCAAAACCTTCCCCACAATGGAATCGGGTCGCGGTTGGAATAGTCAATATGATCATAACCCAATTGGTTAAGACCCCAATGGATCACAAGGAGCAACAGGCTGGGCAAAAGAAACAGTGCACAGAAGAAAACATCATTAGCTTTAGCAATAATGACCTGAGCCGTGTAATATCCCCCCATGCAGATCTCCATGTTGTATCTGCACTCATTTCGAACAGTAGCGTCAACTACCAACTAAAATAAATTTTCGTTGATAATAAAAATTCATATGATTTGCTTTACCTTGATATATTTTTTAAATTTGGTTTAAAAAAGAGTTAGTTGAAATCTGTCGAAGGCCCGCTCTATGGCCTTGACAACGAACCAGTAGCTGTCCAAGGAATGATCCAGCTAGAGGTCACCCTGGGCACGTACCCAAGGTCGGTGAGTCGTACACTCACCTTTTTAGTCGTCGACTTGCCTTCCGTGTACAACGTGATTCTAGGTCGCCCATGTCTAACAGCATTCGGAACTATTACTTCAATATCGCACCTTAAGATAAAATTCCAAGCAGCATGCGGTATTGGTGAAGTGCTGAATGACCAGGTCACCAGGAGGATATGTTACATGTCCAAGATCGCTCCAAGTGGTAGCATAAAGGCTGTAGGAGAACTTGACCATAGAGCTGAAGCGACTCTACAGCATGCACAGTCTGATGAGGTTACCGATTTAATCCCATTGAATTCGGAGGACTTGGAGAGGTGTGTACATATCAGAGGCTCACTCACCGGGATACTACGTGACAAGTTGATCGCGTTCTTATGACAGAACGTTGACATTTTCGCATAGACACCCACTGATATGCTTGGGATTTCGATTTGAGTAATGGTCCACAAGTTGGGCCTTGATCCCTACTGCAAGCTCATTAGGCAGAAGCGGAAGAACCACTCCGTGAAAAAGTTGATCGCTATCCGGGAGGAGGTGAAGAAGCTGTTGTGCGCCGACTTCATTAGAGAAGTTCAATACCCGAACTGACTTTTCAACATCATCCTAGTAAAGAAAAGCAATGGGAAATGACGAATGTGGGTCAACTTTATTGACATTAACAAAGCCTACCCAAGAGATAATTTCCCTTTACCCAAGATCAACTTACTGGTGGACTCAATATCCGGACACAAGCTGCTGAGTTTCATGGATACATGCTCAGGTTATAATCAGATTCGAATGAACCCAGAGGATGAGGAGCATACTTTGTTCATGACAAACCAAGGCACTTACTACTATAAGGTGACACCCTTTGGTCTAAAAAACATAGGTGCCACTTACCAGCGACTCGTGAACAAGATGTTCAAAGAGTAGATTGGCTACAATATGGAGGTGTACGTCGATGACATGCTCGTCAAGAACTAGACCGCCAACGACTATATTTGTGATCTAGCATAATCCTTCGAGGTGCTCTGCGCACATCAGATGAAACTGAATCCTTCTAAATGTGTCTTCGGAGTATCCTTAGGGAAGTTATTGGGTTTTATCGTCTCTCATCGAGGGATCGAGGTAAACCCAGAGAAGATCAAGACCCTCATGAACATGACCTCGTCGTGGAGTATCAAAGATGTCCAAAGGCTAATCAGACTATTGGCAACCTTGTCCCATTTTTTGGCAAAGTCAAGGGACAAATACCAGCCTTTTTTCAAGGCTCTAAGGGCAACAAAAGCAAGCGGATTCTAGTGGACTGCAGAATGCCGGGCAGTCTTCGACGAATTGAAGCAGTACCTAGCCAATCCGCCGTTGCTGACATCATCCAAGGACGAAGAAGAGTTATACCTTTACCTGGCAGTGTCGGAGGTAACTCTCAGCTCTGTCCTCATATGACAAGACTTCGACTCTCAGCGGTCGGTCTACTATATAAGTAAGATGTTGACCGATGCAGAGAAGCGCTACCCATGCACAGAGATATTAGCCTTGGCACTTATCTTCTCCGCCCAAAAACTGATTCCTTACTTCCAGGCTTATAGCGTGGTAGTCCTGACCAACCAGCCTCTGAAGAGTATTCTGTAGAAACCCGATATTTCTGGATGGCTCGTAAAGTGGACTATTGAATTAAAAGAGTTCGACATTGAATTCTGACCCAGGCCAACCATCAAGGGGCAGGCTCTGACCGACTTCATCGTCGAGACCACAACACTAATTCCTAATGAACAGCCCACTGATGACGTAAGACTACACGGGGAAAAGCTAAAATGGGTTCTCAATGTAGACGGATCGTTTACAGACTCAGGCAGTGGCGCTAAAGTAGTCCTTAGGACCCCTAATGGGTTTGAGGTGAAGTACTCCCTTAGACTTGACTTACTGGCTTCCAACCATGTTACCAAATACGAAACCTTGTTAGATGAGCTAAAATTAGTGAGAGAGTACTCTACCAAACGATTGACCGTCTACAGCGATTCTAAGTTGGTTGTTAACCAGGTAAACGATAGTTTCGAGGTGTGTAACTCTCACTTAGCTAAATGTTTGGCTTAGGTAAAGGACGCCATCCTGAGATTTGATAAGTTGGACCTGGTCTCCCCAGAATTGAAACTGAAAAGCCGACCAATTCGTCAGAACAGTGGCGGCCGAAAATTCAGAATAGTACTCGAGGAACATGCGGGAGGTCCTGAGCACTCCCAGCACGGAGGAACAGCAAGCAATGCAAATATCCGACAAGGATAGGTGGATGACACATTACCAGAGATACCTGGTAGACAGAACATTGTCAGACAACGTAGACAAAGCCAAGCAGGTCAAGAAGACGGCCGGCTGATACACCAAAGTCGATAGACGACTGTATCGCCGTGGCTACTCGACACCATACCTCCGATGCTTAACTCTTAAGGAGGCAGACTACGCCTTGAGAAAAATCCACATTGGGATCTCTGGATCGCATATCAGCGGCAAAAACCTAGTGTTCAAAATCGTACGCCAGCGATATTACTGGCCAATGATGAAGAAAGACGCCCTCAACTTCGTGAAGAAGTGTGAAAATTGCCAATTCACGGTAATCTTCACCATCAACCGTCCGCTGAATTGAGGACTCTTCAAACTCCTTGGCCTTTCGTACAATTAGGACTCGATATTCTTGGCCCATTTCCCATTGCTACTGGGCAAAAGAAGTTTATCATTCCTGATATCGATTACTTCAACAAGTAGGTTAAAACCATCCCACTGACCAAGATCACCGAACACAATGCTTTAGAATTCATCCGTTAGAGCATAATCAGCAGATTTAGAGTTCCTGATGTCATAGTGACTGATAACGGAACCAAATTCTCTGAAAAATGCTTCATCAAGTATTGCACCAATTTAAGCATCAGATTGGTCCACACTTTGGTAGCGTACCCACAAGCCAACAAATAGGTGGAGATCACAAACCGCACGCTACTCCACGGTTTGAAGACCAAGTTGGAGGCCGTAGGGGGCTTCTGAGTCAACAAACTACCCTCCATCCTATGATCTTACTGGACGACTCCAAAGGAACCGACTCATGAGATGCCTTTAGTCTCTGCTACGGGACTGAAGTAGTAATTCTGGTTGAGATTGGGCTTCCAAGTCTTAGGGTTGAGTATTTCGACCCACAATGTAACTCTCAGAAAATTCAAAAATACCTAAACTTGTTAGAAAAAGCCCGCAACACTGCTAGATTGCGGACATTGTCCTATCAACAATGAGTCGCACGTTATTACAACAAGAAGGTAAAAGTGTGGCATTTCGAAATTGTAGACTTGGTTTTGCGAAGTATTGAAGTTACGAGCAAGACCACCAATCGGAAAAAACTTTCACCAAATTAGGAAGGCCTTTTTCTAGTCTCCGTCGTTTTACGGAATAGAGCATATAAACTTCGGACCCAGAACGGCAAGTTGGTTCCACGAACGTGAAATGCGGTCCACCTCAAGCGCTACTTCCAGTAAGAGCACAGGTAGGTCATGCGTATGTATGCTTGCACATATTGTTTATCATTAATAAAAGAACAAATTTTTTCTTTCTTATTTGCACTGTATCTTTTTTATTTTCCATATGCATGTGTGTCTACTTGCAGGATTATATGATCTAGACTGCCCCTAAGTCGGGCAGATTTTCACCGCTCGTAACTAAATTTCGGTCATCCAAGCGGCCCATAAGCAATCGTAACTAAATCCCGGTTATCCAGGCGGCCCACGAGCGGTCGTAATTAGAAACCCTGGTCATGCAGGCGGCCAATTAACTGTCGAATTAAATCCTGGTCATCCAGACAACTCACAAGCGGTCATAACTAAATCCTAGTTATCCAGGCGGCCTATTAACGGTCGAATTAAACCTTAATCATCCAAGTGGCCCGTTTGCGGTCAAAATCTTAGGGGCTTAAACAACACACATGACAATCTCCTACTCTAGGAGATAGCGTGACAGCCAATGGCAATCGACAGGAGCAGAAATGCTCCGTTCAAAAGCCGGCCGCCCAAGTTCACGTTTGGGCAGCACCACCAAGCCTCTACTCATGAGTGAAAAATAGGCTTGACCTGATAATAGGTTCCACCCTGATGTCTTCTACTGGACTTAAGTCCATCAGAGAGCATCACTAACATCTCAAGAAAGACAGACAACCAACTTGCGCACAACGCACTATGTTGGCTGGACAATGTGACAACAACAATTGAGAAAAGGCTACTAAGGTAAAAGCGTCATCAGCAAAATGATCATTTTATTGATTATGTGCCTTCATAAATACAATAATATCAAAAACAGGAGTACAAAATCTATAAGGGAGCGGAGCGCCCAGGAGGAGGCGGTGATGGTTCCTGACCACTCCCGGGCTACCCCACGAGGCTCTCATGACGCTGGATAGAATAGTTTGCTGGGTTAAGAAATTTAACTAAAAAATTAAGGTCAATTAGTCATACAATACGACGATTGAGGTTGACACCTTCCCACACCCATGCCCACAGCATCCCAAAGACCTCATGGGAATGTATAAGAGTTGCTAACTTATTTTCCAACGATGTCAACTGTCTCGAGAGCTAATCGATGCTCCTCGCCGCCCGATCAGCTTCCTCTCTCAGCATGGCATTCTCTTCCTTCAGCCCCACGTTCTCATCCTCGAAGCTTAACACCACAGTCTGAAGGGCGGCTGTGTCATCCGGGTGCTCCGCCTTTAAGTAGCTCCATATTCTCATTGAGCCAGGCGATCTCCCTGTCACAATCAGAGATTACCAGGTCCCTCTAGCGCAGCCCCTTGGTAACTATGCCAATTATTTTCTCCTCCTATAAAGACCAAACATGTCAAGTAACAGCAATAGAGATGAAAAGAAGAAGGAGAGTTGTAAAGATTTGCCTGCCAAACTTGACGCTTCGGCCTCACTAGCTTGTTGCGAGACCTAGGCTCTAGTGACGGAGGATTGGAAACAGCAATCTCTTGAACAGGCATAGCAGTGGCCTCTGTCGCAGACTCCTCTAACAACTCCGTTGTAAGGTCCACCAACTCAGCAGGCCTCCAGTGGTAGGCTCCTCCGTGAGCTCAAAGATGACGCCAATTGCCTCTTGAGACTCTCCGACGATGGGCACCTTAGGCGTCTCTTGAGGCTCACCAACAACAAGCTCCTCAGATAATCCAGTGGCTTGTGCAGAAGGGGGCTCTACAGGTGCCTCCAGGAGCTCTTCGACAGCTAACTCCTCTAGCAATCCAGCAACCCGTTCTGCAGAAGGCTCTGCGATTGACTTCGATGGCACCACCAGGTGCTCCAACTGTGACAAAGGAAGAACGACGTTGCTCATAGCAGAGCGCAGATTGGACCTTTATGCCTCCACAGCAGCCTCAACTCTACCTTCACTGGAGCTGCCTCCGGTCCAAGCAAACCGGCCAACCAACACATAAATTGGCCCTGAGGAAGAAGAAGAAGAAGGCATCACCGTTACTGCCTTCTTTTGCCTAGGACTTCTGGGAGATTCCTCACTGGAAGGCATGCCGGCAGATCCGATTGTAATGGCGCCTGCCTTCCTCTTATAGGAAAACACCTTCATCTTATGCTCTGGAGAAGGCGGTTCCCATCGTGCCCTCTTGGCCTCCACTTGAGAAACCAAATGGTCTCTTCGGAACTCCAGAAGGTTTCCCTCCACCGGTTCTAGAAGCAGCTGCACCACAACAACCTCTTCATCGGTGGACGTCACAATATAAATGTTGGGCACCCTATCCCAATCTCTAGCTAAGGGCCAGGTTGAATCAATATGAATATAAAAGAACTGGTTTTTTAGGAAATCATATATGGTGCTGTTGATTTGGAGACCTCGTGGGGACAGGGACACCCACTCTCTGTCCTGGACAAATTGGAACATCACTCTGACTACTCCCACCATCAACAGCTTCGATCGCTAACAAAGAAAGATGCACAGTGCACACAAATAACGCACCGCATTGTCATGGAACCGTATTATGGGATCCGAAGGGCAATCAGAATATATATCAGTTCATCATGAACTGGGAGGCGTAGTCCACTCCTCAAGTGAGCCTCATAAATGGTGATGTAACTCTCAGGAGGAAAGCACGCCTTGTCTCCCTTGCCGAGCATCTTGAAGATGATCGAATTGGGGATGTTGTACTCGGCGTACAGCTCCCTAATCTCAATGACCTTGATGACTGAGGCGGTCTGCGTTACAGAAGAAGCGATGGGAATGGAAGCAAGAAGGAAGATGGCACAATACTTGAAAAACTTTTTCGAAAGTCAAAGGAAAGCGCAGGAAATTTGAAAGACAATATCGAAGAAGGCGAACCATCTCGTAAAGATGTGCCTATCATTGCTGACACGTGTCGTTTCATAAGCGGGTGTAGTCGAATCAGATCCTCTGATGCACTAATTGTCGGGATCGCAAATTCACTGCACACAGACATGTGACTAACTTTTCAGCTGATAGGTCGACGGCATGATGGTGCGTCGTTTTAACTCCCACTTCCTTAGAAGTTCTCTGGATTTTGGCTTGGACGGTTAACGAATCCGGTCAACGCTTCTTTAAGCCAATTCTCCGAATTTTATCCTAGATGGTCAACGCTTCCTTCAACCAGTTCTTTAGATTTTAGTATAGATGGTTAATGAATCTGGTCAATACTTCGTTCAACCAACTCTCCAGATCTTCACCTTACGACCAGTAGCTATACGCAATACGACCAACAGACTACGAATCATCGCTAGGCCACCTCAAGCAGGTAATCCAACCACTCGCGTCCCATCTTGAACATGTTGGAGGTCGGAGTCTCATACCACCAGCATGGGGGGTTAGTGATGGGTATGCCAGTAATAAGCTGGCCTAAGAAGAAGGAACGACTCAGATCTACAACAGCCCATTAGCGCCTGGATGGTCAACGCTTGCTGTTGACCGGTCGAAAGACCAATGAGTCAGAAGAAACCCAAGAATAGGACGGCCTACTTGGGCCCAAGACGATCAACGCTTCCATTGATCGAAATTATGCAAGATCGTCAATGCTTCCATTGACCGAAAGTATAACCAGTTGACCTTCTGTAGACCAGGCCTCAAGTGGGTCAAGCCCAGTTTGGTCCACACGACCACCGTCGATCAGCAACGGTTTTCTCCTCTAATTTTGTACTCTTCACAGAAGGCAATATTCACTGCAACGATCATCAGCAAATTCAACGTGCATCCCTAAAGGAAGGCACCAGAATCATTTTCCTGTCTACTGGAAACCCTAACGGTTGTAGAATATAGAAGAAAAGTAATCAATCCAGCGACCATTACTACCTTAAAAGCTCAACGCTAGAAAAGACAACGATCCCAACAGAGTGCGGGAATCAAACCCTTCTGCATAAATAAGGTAGCCCAAAGTAGTGCCTATAAAAAGGTCATGGAGTTCTTACTCCAAGGCACGCATTCATTCGCACACAATAAGCTCAAACGCTTAAACTTGCCACTAAAACTCTCTGTAAAAAAGCTCACACACTTCAAACTGCAAACGCTCTCTCTCTCTTTACCACTACGTTCTCAGCAAATACAGTGCTTAAAGCCAATGCTGCTCACGAGCCATCAAAACCTCTCTCATTGAGAACATTCACCCATCCCAAATACTTTCTATTTTCTTTTACATTCTTTACATTCAACTTCTTAATTTGAAGGTCATTTGTTAACTTGAGTGTTAGAGTATTTGTAGTGGGATAAGCTTCCACCATCACTTGACCTCTTATTCGTAATTGTGGTTTGTAGGATTCAGACTCAGTGGACGGTGTCAGACTCAAATAACCAACTTGATCTAAATCTGTTTAAAATTTGGATCCAGAACGCATCTAGTTTATAATATTCTAGAAAATATTCTAACATTGTTTATAATATTCTAGAAAATATTGTTTATAAAATTCTAGAAAATATTTTCCTCTATTACCGCACTAATTTCACTGTCTAGAGATGTTAGTTGAGCTATACTACTTATGGCATGGCGCTATCTAACCTATCATGGACTGTTTTGAGTCCCGCCCATAATGAATAGTATTGAGCTATGTATAATTGTCCAATATTTTAGTTCATGTCAGATTGGTGTCAGATCGTGGTTTAACATGTTGTGCCTAGCACGACCCTTTTTCTATATTTCAACAATCACATGACCATTGTAAGTGGACAAGGACAACAATCACTATTTTTATTA